>JNEK01001078.1:0-35454 GCA_000697295.1 Mucor indicus B7402 | reverse complement strand
AAAAAAAAAAAAAAAAAAAAAAAAAAAAAAAAAAAAAAAAAAAAAAAAAAAAAAAAAAAACAAAAACAATATGCTTGTTAGACAAGATTGACACATATATAAAGTACTACATCTTTTCTTTTTTTCTTTTATTTTTACTTCAAAAAAAAAACAAGAAGAATGTCATCTCTGATAAGTCGTTATGGTGCAAAGGGTGCATTAGCCACTTTTTCTATTCTAGCCTGTATTTATCATGATAGAGCTATATTTGATGAAAAGCGTTCAGACATTAAAACGCAAGCTGGATGGCCACTTGTCGGAAATCTACCTATTGTATTAGAGTATTTGACTCGATTTCATGAGTTTCTATTGGAAGCCTTTACGCGTCTTGATGATACCACACTGTAAAATTTTATTTGTATACAGTTTGAAGGACGCATCGTAACAAAAAATTTTATACATAGAACATTATCTGCTTTGGGTATTCCAAGACATGTGGGTACAATTGATCCAAGGAACGTAGAGCACATCTTAAAAAGTATAACCACATAAGATAAGATAACAAATCATAATAATATTAATATCAACATTCATGTATACAGATAATTTTGAAAATTATATCAAAGGGCCAGAATTCCATAGTGGCATGATGGATCTTTTTGGTGGCGGTATTTTTAATGCTAACGGTGAAGAATGGAAATACCAGCGTAAAACTGCTAGTATTATATTTAATGTTAAGAACTTTAGAGATCAATTCACAGAGTAAAATTTAAAATATAAAAAAAAAAAGACAAAAACTAACTCTGTTTTTTTAAAAAAAATTCTAGTGTATTTTTGAAAGAGCTTAATATTATGCAGGAGCATATCTGGGACGTTGCAGCCAAAAAGCATCAAGTTGTCGACTTCCACGATATTATGTTTCGTTTCACGCTTGATTCCTTCATCTATCTTGGATTCGGAGTCGACTTACATGCTCTCACCACTGAAGGCAAAGTTCCCTTTGCCACGTCCTTCGACGAAGCCCAAAAAACCACGTTCTTGAGATTTATCAACCCCATCTGGAACATTACTGAATTCTTTGTCGATAGTGTCATGGCGCCCTGGAAACTTAGTACCAAACAACACCTCAAAGTTGTTGATACATTTGCCCGTGATGTAATCAAGAAACGTCGAGCCCAATTAGACGCTGGTGAAGTTCATACCGATCTCCTCTCCCGCTTCATGGACGCCCGCAATCATCATGGAGAGCCACTCAATGACAATGAGCTCCGTGATATTGTCTTGAACTTTATCATTGCCGGCAGAGATACCACAGCACAAGCACTTTCATGGACGTTTTATCTGCTCATGTGCCACCCTCGTGTTGAGAAAAAATTGCTAGAAGAAATTGAGAGGTATATTGTGGACGATGATGACTTTACTGATTCGCCTGCACTTTATGAAAAGATCAAGAACATGACGTATGCCCATGCTGTGTTTTATGAAGTGCTCAGGCATTATCCTTCTGTTCCTTTGAACCAAAAATACGCTCTGAATGATGATATTTGGCCTGACGGTACACGTATTAAAAAGGGCGATTATGTCTTGTGGGCGCCGTTTGTACAAGGCCGATCGGAGAAAGTATGGGGACCTGATGCAAAGGAGTTCAGGCCTGAGCGGTGGATTACCCCAGAAGGTGAATTGCGTCGTGAATCACAAGGTCAATGGCCAGCCTTCCATGCTGGACCCCGTGTTTGCTTAGGTTAGTCACAATACCAAACAAAGAAACGATTTGATTTACTAACTTAATATGTCAAGGTCAACATTTAGCTACTTTGGAAGCTTTAATTGCCATTGTTTTGCTGACAAGGAAATACAAGTTTACATTGATGCCAGGTCAGGAAATTACATACCAAATGTCTCTTACTTTACCAATGAGATATGGCATGAAAGTGATGGTCCAAAAACGTGATTAGCTACGTCTCTCTCCACACACTTACTTTATATGAAGAATATATATTAGTCATCTACTTAGTTTCTAAATGGGATAAAAATATCTACATATAATGTATACAATGTCATTAGATATCATTACGCTAAAACAACCTTGTTTAAAAAAATGAGCGAGTGAGCATACATAATTTGGAAACAGAATGGTATTCATAGCATTGTACCAAAAAGTAACATAGTGGTACCGCCTCTTTCTATAATGTCTCGTCGACTGTCGCAGCTCAGTTATAGTGGCATGCTATTTGGAGCCTATCAATTCCCATTAAGTCTGATTCAAACGCTAGTTGAGAGTCGACCAATGTATTATTAGGTCTAAATTAGAATTTATTAAAAAATGATCGGCAACAAGTGACAGCCTTTCAAATATACGATATACACACTAAGCATTTTCATTATTTATGCAGCACCCAAAACTTGTTAGATCGGCAGCAAATGACATCCCAAGGTGCCTCTTCCTCCCCATCCCGATCTTGGAACAACGATTAACTCTTCCGTGGCCCCATTTCTTATCACAGTAATTGGCACTCGCTGATTTTCACTTACACCAACCAATGCATTCAAGGCTTGAAGTCCATTGTGGTTTTCTGCATTGACATGACCAAACTTGACAATGCGATCGTCTCTACGCAAACCTGCAATGTAAGCAGGAGAATCAGGTGCTACAGCATTGACAACAGCAAAAGGTGTTGATGGGACGGTAGTAGTGCTTGGCGCTGTCACTTCTGCTGGTTGCTGTGGTTGCTGTGGCTGTTGTGGTTGTTGTGGTTGTTCTGGTTGTTCTGGTTGTTCTGGTTGCTGTTGTCTTTTATATGCATGGATTTTATGCAATACTTTTTCAATTTCTTCCGTGGCTCTACAAAGATCGTTACGAAGACGAATGATCATGTTACGACTTGTTCTAACAGCATGAATGTCGATCTCGGCTCGGGGAAAACCTTGGGAATCAATAAGGGATTCTTGCATACCTACACCTTGCAAGATGACGACGTTTTCATGTTGGTGTATTTCTTGTTGAATTTTATCTTTGCGAGCAATAAGAGCACGAGCTTCAGTCATGAGTTGATCAAATTCATTGTTGGATTCCATGGTTGGAATGTTTGATTTTGGAGGCAAAAGTCCCATATAATATGTGGAAAAAAAAAAAAAAAAAAAATGGAGAATTACGTGTCTTGTCTGTGATTCCTCAGCAGCAATAATTTGAATATGTGTTGCGTTTGATCCGTTTTGCTGAAAACAGAACAAGAAAAAAAATCGAAAGGAAATTCCCGATGACACTTCTTTATTATGTCCGATGTAAGAAAGAGAACATATATGCGTATGCTTCTTCTTTTCTTAAGGGATGACTTTCAAAGTGTTGTTGTTATCATAACATATTTAATTCAATTCTTCCGATAATATATTTATTACTTTTAAGACTGACCAAGTCGGGAATATTTTTGTCTAAATATATAAACATCAACATTCAAACAAATCTATTTCTTTTCTACATTCTCTTTAAAAAACACATATATCTTTTTCTGAAATAAAAATGAAATCACTCACTGTTCTCGCTGTTACTGCCGCTTTAGCTTCTGCTGCTTGTAAGGATCAATCATGCTTGCAGCCTAGTTTGATCATTGTTGTTAACATACTTTACTTTTTCTGTAGCTGCCTTTAAGCATGAGATTCCTGAATTGACTCGTCCTGGTATTGAAATTGAAACTAGACCTCCAGTTATTGTTGTCGAAACTGTTACCCTCACCAAGTCTTGGGCTCCTACTGAAACCGTAAGTTGATAAAAAAGAAAATCCAGGCATAAAAGGGAGAATGGGACAAAAAAGGTTGACTTTTTTTTTTTTTGTATGATAGAAAAAGCCTCATTGGAACTCACACAAATATCACAAGGAATCCCACCATCATAAAGATGAAGATGAGGATGAAAAAGACTATGACAAGGATGATGAAAAGGACTATGATAAGGATGATGACAAGGACGATGATGACAAGGACGATGATGACAAGGACGACGACAAAGATGATGATGATAAGGAAGACAAGAAGGAATGGGGAGGTATCCATGCCAACTCTTTTGCCCCCAAGGCTTCTTTCAATGCCGCTCAAGTTTCTTCCATTGCTCATTCCTTGACTTCTGCCGCTGCTTCAAGAGCCACCTCCATCGCTTCTAGAGCTAGCAGTGCTGCTGCTTCTGCATCAGCCTCTGTCACTAACCATACCTCTGGTGGTGCTAATCTTCGTGTTGGTGGTGCTTTTGTTGCCGGTGCTGCTGGTATCGCTGCCTACTTGCTTCTTTAAACCCAAACCAAAATACGTACACATATCTCTTAGAAAACTTAACTTAATTTATTTTCTCTAAATAAAAAAAAGGCTTCTTTTAGAGAACTCCATACGTATTGTTTTGTTTAATTGTGATTTCTACCAAAATTATGCTAGATGTCAGAAATGTATCGATTTCAACCAATAGAAATTCTTCATAGCATATATGCTTGATTACTTTTCTGGCGTGTGTGTTTGTTATTTATTCATTTTTTTTTTTTTTTTTTTTTTTTTTTTTTTTTTTTGCTTCTATTAGTGAGATCTGTAAGAATGGAGAATCAAAGTATTTCAAAAAAGCCAACGGAATTTCTAAATAATGTCTTGGGAAAATCTGTTCATGTAAAGCTTAATTCTGGAATTAGTTATAAAGGTACATTGTCTTTTAGGATAGAAAGTATTTCGATTCAAACTTGTTATCTAAATGGAGGTTTATGTTAGGCACTTTAGCTTGCCTGGACGGCTATATGAATATTGCTTTAGAAAACACTGAAGAGTATGTAGAGGATAAACTTGTAAATAAATATGGCGACACTTTTATAAGAGGAAATAATGGTAACGTTTAATGTTGACGCGTCTAAGGATGCTTATCTAATTGGTATTATAGTACTATATATTAGCGCTGACAAAACCTAACTTGAACAAGTTTTTCTGCAGCAAAAGGACTAGAATAAAATAATGTCATATATAGTTTACCCTGAGTTTTGATTGTTTGAGCTAAAGAAAAGGCGTAAACATTACGTTATTTAGTATAAAGTACACGCGTTGGCTAAATATTAATGCATACTCTCCTTTTGCAACAGACGTTTTTATTATTACTGCATCTCATTACTCAATAAGAGTCTCTCCCTCATCTTTAGAGTATATCCTTGTAAGGATATTTATATGTCTGCTCGCAATACATTGAAATTTATTAGATTCGGGTCCTCAAAGTAGCAATGGTAGTCTATAGATTTTTTTTTTTTTTTTTTTCACTAAACTTTACATCATACTAGTGTGTGCAACTAAAAAGTATAAAAATACGGATTACACAGTGGGCGTTTTTCTTCTCTTTTTTTTCTTTTTCTGTTTATCAACTGTTTATTTACTTCTAAGAAAAAAATGGGTATTCTCGATATTGTTCCTCCTGGTGTTGTTACTGGTAAAAACCTCTTGAAGGTTTTTGAATATGGTAAGAACAAGTGACCATTGCTTTTTCATTAAAAGAAAAAAAACTTATTTTTGAAATAGCTCGCGAACATCAATTTGCTATTCCTGCTATCAATTGTACTTCTACTAGGTAAGTTGCTTTGTTTGGCTTAGTTGATCAGGTGGTTTTGACCCGGGTTCATATTATAATTTAGTACTGTCAATGCCGCTCTTGAAGCTGCTCGCGATATCAAGTCGCCTATTATCATTCAGTTCTCTCAAGGCGGTGCTGCTTATATTGCTGGTAAAGGTTTAGATAACAAGAACCAAGAGGCTTCTATTCTTGGTGCTATTGCTGGTGCTCAGGTAATATCTTAGTCAACAACATAATTTTTTCTTGTTTGTTTATTTATACTTTCTTTTATTAGTATGTTCGTACTGTTGCTAAGGCTTATGGTATTCCTGTTATTGTTCACTCTGACCATTGTGCCAAGAAGCTCCTTCCTTGGTTCGATGGTATGCTTGCTGCCGATGAGCAATACTACAAGGCTCACGGTGAACCTCTCTTCTCTTCTCATATGTTGGATCTTTCTGAAGAGACTAAAGAAGAGAACATTGAAACTTGTCTCAAGTATCTTAAGCGTATGGCTGTTATTGATTGCTGGCTCGAAATGGAAATTGGTATTACTGGTGGTGAAGAAGATGGTGTTGACAACTCTGGTGTTGACAACGCTAGTCTTTACACACAGCCTGAAGATATCTGGGACATCTATAAGGCTTTCAAGGAAGTAAGCAACTTATTCTCTATTGCTGCTGGCTTTGGTAATGTTCATGGTGTCTATGCCCCCGGTAATGTTAGACTCCATCCCGAACTTCTTGGTAAGCACCAAGCTTACGTAAAGGAGAAGTTGGGTAACGATGACCCCAAACCTGTTTTCTTTGTCTTCCATGGCGGCTCTGGTTCTTCCGAAAAAGAAATTGCCACTGCTGTTGAAAATGGCGTAATTAAGATGAATGTAGATACTGATACTCAATGGGCCTATTGGGAAGGTCTTCGCGACTTTTATGAAAGCAAAAAAGGATACCTTCAATCTCAAGTTGGTAACCCTGAAGGCGAAAACAAGCCCAACAAGAAATTCTACGATCCTCGTGTCTGGGTACGTGAAAGTGAAAAGACTATGTCAAAGAGAGTCAAACAAGCTTGTAAAGACTTGGGTAATGTTGACAGATTGTAAATAATTTCTACTTGACAATAACGATAATAAAAAAAACATGATTATTTCTTTTTGCATTCTATATTTATTAAAGTCTAGTAGTAATAGAATATTAAGGCTGTGAAAATGTTGAGGAAACATGAGACTGCAAGAAGGGTACATATAATTTTGAGGCTATATTTTAATAGGTTCATAGTATCCTCTTCTCCAGCAAAGGATGCTCGATTTTCTCTTGTGAAAAGTTCAATGTCTTCATCAGTAATATAGGGCTGTCCTTTATAGTGCAACCTGATAGCTGATGCATAGCTAGGTGGAGGGCGATTTATAAGACTATCTGCCACAGGTAAAGAGTTGTTAGGCGGAACCAGAACAGAATATGAGTTAGGAGGATTGATAAAGCGGTGAGGGTTGTAATTATTAGAGGTCATTAATTGATAATAAAGATGAATCTTTTAAACATGTGCTTTTCACTTCTTATATATTTCATGTAAAAAGTGAAACTAGACGAGGTGAATAATAAAAAAGTCGTTAGAAGGTTTTAATTTACAGAAAGCTTTTCATTGTGTAATAAATAACGCCCTTCAAGAAGGCACGTTTCAGGAATTGACTGTGCTTTACAGTCATAGCTTTTCTTTTCTCAATTTGAATGCGCCTATAGATGATGCTTGGAGACAATACAAATATATGCAGAAAACCTTCCAATTCTCACTGAGGTTAATTAAAAAGTTATTTCTATGCTTACAAAAAAAAAATTGCCGAATGATAGGCTGATACTACAATAATTGTCGTTTGAACTACGTTGGGCTAAGAAATGTTAGTTACTTGTTGCACAGATTTTCCAGCGGAACAGAAAACTATGAAATCCTGCATAATACAAATAGTTTGCCAATTATTAATTCGAGACCACTATGTATATGCCTAATACTCCAGATGTTGAAAAACGGTCTATCTATTATGCAAACTCTCTAAAGATATCATCTTGCTTGGTAAACCAGTCCCTAGCTGTAATAATAGTCTATATTTTAATAATCAACTTGATAGATTCTACAATAATCCTTCGTATATGACATACTGTGTATCTCAACTTCCGCCACCATTTCTAATTTTCTAACGTATTCTAGAAATGTGGCAATCTCTTGTAGCAGAATTCCTAGTACTTTAATTTTTTTACTTTTTTCGCTTAAACCAGGAATTCATACATGATCTGAATTTCATCTCTTTAATAGCGAGTTTCTGGGACATAAAGTATAGTCGGTAGTATGCGTACTGCTTGTGACAAAAAGATTCATGTAAATACAGTATAGTCCACGGGTCTTAATGTCTTGAGCATACTTCATATATACTCTAAACGTGTGGTCGTTACTTCAGCTGTTAGGCTAATTTTTACAGTTGTGTCTTATAATGATAACAAGTAATTCAGGTGATGATCTGAAAGCCATTTCATTATGAATACTCGTAGCACTGATACCCCTTTGGAACCTTATGGAGCCTGTAGGTGCTTGAATGTTTAAAGAGGTGACATATTCCAAAAGCTGATGAGCTACCATGTTATTGAGCTTTAACCAATTTAAAACTAGAGCGTCTGCCCGATTAATACATTAGACGAGTTGTAAAGTACTAATACTGCCTTTGATGAATACTCTTTTGGAATTTTTTATTATTCTATAGTGCACATTATTGATTGTAAGGTTTGATTAGATTCGACAAGGTGATTCGCCATTAATTATTGCCGCTAGTATTAAGCTATTATTCTACAGTTGCTCCATTAATCCCAATAAAAGACTGGCTACATGTTTATTGATCCTACTACTAAACGAGGAGGATTTTTTTTTTTTTTTTTTTTACTGACCAATGGGATATAAAAGGGTATTTTGCTTGTGATTTTTATGGAGGGTTGTCAAATCATAACCAAACAAAAAGTCGTGCGAAATTGTATTACGGCAATACCCGATGTTTTTTTCCCCCACATTTTGAAAGGTACACTCATTCAATAATTAAAAAACTTTCGATTTTTTTATATTTTGTCAGCATAAATAATTAATTTCACGGCGTTTCTTTCTTCTTTTAAACTAAAAAGATGTCAGCGAACTCTTCTGCAAGTAAGTTCATCATTTAAGCCATCGAAAATAGGTATTTAATCGTCTTTTAAAAAATAGATTTACGCATTGTGTGTGCTGTAAGTATTTATTGCGAATGATAACAGAGTATAGTTGAGTTCTGATAAGTACATAGATGGTAGGATTACCTGCTAGAGGCAAAACCTTTATATCCCAAAAGAGTAACTATAACAACAAGTTGAGTTGCCATGTCAACAACTAACATACGCTATTATAGTGTGTAGATATCTTACTTGGTTGGGTATTAAAACCAAAGTGTTCAACGTGGGTAATTATCGTAGAGAATTATTTGGTCCTCAGCAAGATAGTTCTTTCTTTGATCCCGCCAATCCAGTTGGTATGCAACAAAGAGCTGAATCCTCCAAAGCAGCAATTAAGGATATGTTGAACTGGTTCCAGCAAGATAATGAAGCTGTTGTTGCTATCTATGATGCCACCAACTGTACAAAAGAAAAGAGAAAGTTACTTTATGATGAATTGACAGTCAAAGAGGGCATTCAACTCTTTTTCATCGAAAGTATTTGTGATGATGAGAACGTAATACGTGAAAATATTAAGCAAGTTAAACTTTCTTCACCTGATTACGCTAATGTTGACCCAGAAGTGGCGGTCAAGGATTTTATGGCGAGAATAGATCAGTACAAGTCACTTTATACACCTATTTCACAAACAGATGAAGAACATTATACATTTGTAAAAATACTTAATGTGGGTACACAAGTGGTACTCAATAGAATCCATGGCTATCTTGAATCTCGTATTGTTTACTACTTGATGAACTTGCACACTTCACCCAGAAAGATTTACATGAGTCGTCACGGTGAATCTGCATACAATTTACTCGGTAAAATTGGAGGAGATTCTGAGCTATCACCAAGAGGGATGTTATATGCAAACAAGTTACCCGGTTTAATTAAGGAGAACTTGGGAGAACAAAAGGAACTGATTGTCTGGACATCCACTATGAAAAGAACGATACAAACAAGTTCTTTATTAAATTATCCCAAGATAAGCAGAAAAGCTTTGGACGAGATTGATGCAGGTGTTTGTGATGGCATGACCTATGAAGAAATAGAAGAAAAATATCCTGAAGATTATGCAAACAGAGACGATGATAAATTTAACTATAGATATAAGGGGGGAGAAGTAAGTTTAGTATAGATATATTTTGCAGAGAAATGTTACTTATTTACTTTGTAGTCTTATAGAGATGTTGTGTTAAGACTGGAACCTATTATTATGGATTTGGAAAGACAAGGCAATATTTTGATTATCGGTCATCAAGCTATTCTTAGATGTCTTTATGCTTATTTTATGAACTACAGTCAAGAGGATTTACCTTATATCAAGATTCCATTACATACCGTCATTGAGTTAACGCCCAAGGCTTACGGTTGTGATGAAAAAAAATACAAAGGTAAGTTTGTGTTTGTGTTTGTACTACCATTAAATCTCATTCTGTTGTACATTTATAGTTGATATTGAAGCGGTAGATACGCATAGACCAAAAGCGAAAAAGAAGTCCACTACTGCTATCAACAATAACACAGCTACGACTACTGAAGCTGGTGCAAGTGGTGAAATAGTTAATGGGAAAAGCCCCATTTTACCGATTAATCCCCAACTGTGGCCATCAACTACTGCTGCAACCACACACTGATAATGATTAAAATTAGAGTGTGAGAAAAATATATCGTGGTTAAAAAAAAATAAATAAATAAAAAAAAAAAATTCTAGATACCACTTTCCTTTTCTTCTTTTTTGATTATTTATAATGTACTTAAAAGAAGCAGTAAATGATAAATCAACACGTAATAAAAGACCCCGTTCGAGCTTAGCTGTAAGATTATAGTCTTTCTGCCTTATTCAATCTCTTACATATTTCATTATTATAGTGTGTGCGATGTAGAACTAAAAAAGTAAAGTGCGACTTTAATCAACCAACCTGCAGTCGCTGTCAATCTTCAAATAGTACTTGTGAATATTCTACGCCTCCTCCGAGAGTAGATGGTCAGGCTTTCGATAGAATAGGGGACCAAGTAAATGACTTGCTTAAAAAGATGAAACGCATACAATCAACGTATGTACCTGACAATAATGACACCACAACTGCTTTTGCTACAGCTGCAACAACAGAACCAGTACATTGGAAATTATCTGTAACCCCTAGTTCTGGTATTAGGATTGATACAAATATTAGCAATGTAAATGAATTATATCAAATCTTACTGAACGGTATAAGTCAACTCAATATCAATCATCATCTTCGCACTTCTTCCACTTCCCCTTCCCCTCTCACTGCTTCTCATTATCAAACACCAAAATTATTACTTCTTCATGATCAACAACAGTTACCCAAAGAAACATTACATCATTTAATGTCTTCTTATTATTCTTCCTGTTTCTTAGCATTCACAGTCATTCATCCCGAAGAATTCACTCAAAAAATTCTCAGCACAACTCCAGAATCAAAAACAAAACACAAACTACTCATGAATTCCATATTTGCTTGGGTCATCAAACATAGCTCTGTCTTTCATCATCTTAATAACCACAGTGACACCATCTATTTTAAGAAAGCACGTCAGTTGCTTCAAAAATGCTTTGTGAAAAGTAGTCCAGTAACCATCCATGCCTTACTACATCTCTATATGTATCAGCTTCTTTGTGATGAGGCCGATTTGGCTTACCTCTATATCGGTCTTGCTATTCGCATGGCACAAGATCTTGAATTCAACAAAAAGCCTGCCAATCCATGGACACTGGACCCTGTACAAGCCGAACTCAATAAACGATTATGGTGGTCGACCTATTGGCTCGACTTGACGGCTGCTTTAGAATCCAATCGACCTGCTATGGTAGATGACTCAGAAACTCATCTCGACTACCCACAAAAACTGGACTTTGAGGACGCTACTGCTGGTGATCGCATTGATTTTTGCGTTCACTCTATCCAGCTCTTAAAGATCCGTAAAAAAATTATCAAAACATTACCATCGTTATCGGGAGAAGCCTTGCTAGCAAGTGTGGCTTCGTTTGAGTCAGAGCTTGAGCGCTGGCACCAACTCGCCCCTGCCCATTTGACTGTGCTGCATATACAATACCATACAACATGGATTGTCTTACACCAACATTTGTTATCGCCAACTTGGATCACGCTTCTATCGTGGACATTGTGTCAGAAACATGCGAATATGATCACGCAGTTGCTAGATGAGTACGCAAATCGCGCCACAAATTGGTGTGGCTTTTTTTATGCCTTGGATGGTGTGCTTACCAGTGTGGAGATTCATCAACGTGTGGCTCTTGAAAACCCGGAAGATCGGCAATTGGCTATTTCGAACTTGCTTACAACTGTGTCTGTACTGAATAAGTCGCCGTTAACACATATGAAAAAAGTAACGGATATTTTGACCTCTATCCATACATTCTTGTTTACAACAACATCAACAACAACAGCAACTGATAAAGAAGAAAGACAGCAGCAGCAACAAAAGCCTCAAAAGGAAGAACCTCAAGAAATGGCAGTGATTAAACTTAATGACCCAAACAGCAGTCTTGTTAATCTCAGTATCACACCTACTCATCTCTTTGATGAAAGTGTGTTTGAATTTAACCCGTCTATAGATAATACAAATAGAAAACGAATTTCAAGAGATTGGGATTTATAGAAGAAAGCCGTTTATTGCTATCAATTAACCAACGAATAAATGCTACTTTTTACAATGCTTTATGCAATATATCTTTATAATGAAACTGAAAGTGATATGTATAACAATAATTCATTACGCGCTTAATGTATTTTACTTTATTGAAGAAGTGTATGATAAAAAAAAAGGGAATATGTAATTCTATTATGGCAGTATAGTCAGGATATACTACCATTTTTCAAAATTTAGGCCTTCGTTGTAAGCCTCTTTGATAAGTTTTTGATTTATTTCTTCCGAATTTTCAGTAGCTGTTTGGTAGAACATCTTGACTCTTGTGCTTTCGATTTCCATAAAGTTGGAAACAAGATGAAAGTAAAAGTCTACCATGGGCGCTATTTTACGGGATTCAAAGTTTTCCTCCGTTGCGCCAACAAGTGGCATCCATACCAGTTTCTTGGGGTACCAGGTTTTTGTTTTGCCATATGCAAATCCATGGTTGAAGACGCGGTCAACGTAACCCTTCAGCATAGCGGGCATATTGAGCCAGTAAATAGGGAAAATGAAAATAACGGCATCATATTTTAGGAGTCTTTCTTGTTCTCGTACAACCTCTTCAGAGTATTCGCCGTTGTGTCCTGGCCAAAAGTAATCGTCTTGGTACTCTAGTATGGGGTTGAATTTCAACTTGTACAGGTCAAGAATGTCAGCTTCATGACCAGCGTCTTGTAAACCTTTTTGCAAATGATTCTTAAGTTCGTATGTCAATGATTTTTCTCTGTAGTGAGCAACAACAATAAGGACCTTCATTTTGTTTTGTATATAAAACAGTAACTGAATGATATTTTGATACAAGTAAAAGTTACAAGGATGGATGATCTGCTTATATACTTTTAATGGAACAGACTTGATTAATAATTTAACACATGACCCCTTAAAATGGCATAGTTTCGTTTTCCTTCCATAATTAAAGAAGTATATAGTGAAGACGCGACTTCTACAACATCTTTACATTGCATTATGGTACCTTAGTGTGCCATGACATAAAAAAACAGATACTCCATATCAGAAGCTGGATTCTATATACTGTGATGCAGCTACCAAAACAAAGATTACTGTACATGTTTTTTATCGCCTGCTAATTATTTCCATACCGCATATCGACAGAAGACATTAATTAGTAATACCAGTACACAGGAACATGTACACGTAACTGCACTGCAGCATTTTGGTAACACAGTGTAATAATATAGTATGATTATAAATCAACGATCTCGTCATTTGTCATATTTGTTCAATCAGATAACGACTAATGATCTCACTCTTTTCTAACAAAAGGCGAGCTACAATAATCTGGCTATGAATCTCATGATGTCTAATATCGAATTGACCCACATGTCACATTAAAGTGCTTAATTAATTGATAAAACATCTATGCTGCCTTTATAAAACGTCACAAACGTAGTTTGTACATAAATAAAACGGGTATTATTATTATTGGAAAGTAAAAAAGAAAGTGGCATGAGGATATACAAGAAGTAAATAAAAGAGTAAATAGGGGTAGTAATACATAGAACTATAACTTTGTTTCTTGTCTTGGGCCATTTAGAGGATCTACATATGGTTTTCAGTATTTAAGAGAAAGTAGTTAAACTAGATATTAACTCTTTTACCTAGCCAGGTACGCATCCTATTAAGTGCATTCGCAGGATTTGTGTCTGTACCTCTGTTTGTGTTGTTGTTTGCTACTGAATTGGTGTTTGCTGTGGTAGGCGTTGGTTTGCGATCCATCATTACGTAATGCATCTGCATTCTTAACCCATGGCAAATAGCCCTAATACTCTGTAGCTCCTCCTGTAATCGAAACGTCTCTGTCATCAACGCCATATTTTGTTTCAATTCAAGTGACGCAATGTTAGCCGATAGATTCTCTAACTCATTGTTTACTCGTTGATTTTCGGACAAGACCGATTCGTTGCGTGCTTCCTCTGGGATATCTGGGTCCGTCACGAAATGTCCAGGGAACATTAGATCTAGTTGCCGTGTTAAGGCCTCAATGTGTTGTCGCGATTCATACTGCTGTCTCTTTAGTGATTCATTTTCTTTATGAAGTTGCTGTAGCTCGTTTCTTAAAGACTTTTCGGTCTTTTTTTGCTGATGTAAATATTCTTTAATAGATTCGTAAGGACAAGAAGATACATGCTCATCAAAGAGGCGTCTTTCATTCTTCCATGTACATCCAAATTCGTTATGGGCGCAATGTATAATAAACTGAGGGCATTCGTTGATATGTGCAGCATGTTCAGATCTGGTGTGGGAGGCTTTGCAATACTGACATGAAATAACTTCAGCAGGACATAGTTTGAAGTGATCCTATTGTATTATTCAAAAATAAAGAGATTTAGCGCTTTTTTTATGTGAGTATATTATATGTATAAAGGTACCTCTAATTCATAAGCACAAAGTTTCTTTTTACACATGTTGCATTCTACAGCTCTATATTTGCAAGTCTCTGCATGTTTCTGTAAATCTCTTTTGAGTAAAAGTTCCTTACATTCTTCTAATTCACAAGGTGCCAAGGTATATTCGCATTCGTTGTTGTAATGAGATGCTATAAATTGTCTCTGTCCAATGTATGAACAGCCCTGTTCATGGCGAGGGCAATACACCTTTAATTCATTCACCATATTTGCAATTATTTTTGCAGCTGGTTCAAAGTCATCTCTAGAAAGTGTTGTTCTATCTATAGGACAAAGAGGTGAAGTTTCTAAAGACTGGTATATACAATATTCACAAAAAGTGTGCCTAATTGAATACGATAAGTTATGCATGAATATAAAACTAATGTGCGTGATGTGTTCGCACATTACCCACACCGAGAAATGACAGGAACTATAAAAGGGTTTTGACAAATGCAACAAATCAAGTTATCGTTTGTTTGGTCTGCAAAACGAATGGTTCTCAAGTCAAAATCCTGATCAGACATGGCAAATTTCAAAAGATGAGAAGAAGAACAGTTTTGGGATTTTTTTTTTATTGTTTAAGAACACCTTTAAGTAGAAGACTGTGTGAATTTTTTAAAATATTCATGTGAGTGGGTTGCTCGGGCATTATTTGGGGGGTTACAATGGCCAGCTTTTTTTTTTTTTTGTCAACAGCACTTTGTCACACTTTAGTGTAAGTGGCATGGTTGTTTGATATTTGCAAAAAGAGCTAATACGAACCTCTATAACATCTCTGCTATTATTTTTAACTGCGCAACAATCTGCTCAAAGTACTTCAGTTATTGTGTATTAAAAGCAATATCTTGATATTAATCCAACAATTTCAGGATTTCTAACCTTCTTTTTCATCAACTTGTTCAAAACCGTATGCATCTCTTTCCCTCGTTTAACTAGGTCGTCTTCCAAGTGGTTGTTCTGGTAATTACCTTTACTCTTTACTTCTACAAAGAACAACTCGTATTTGGTGCCTGAATTAGGTTTAATAAAAAGTGCTAAGTCTGGAATCATGATCTGGTCATTGGGTGGCAGAGACAATCTGTAGGTTAGTATTCGAATTAAAATAGAAAAACCATTTTTGGGTAGTCACCACTCAATTTAGGCTAATTCTTGGTACACGTACTATTTTCACGTACTTTTACAAAAAGTTGCAAAAAGTCTGACGCAGATTTGCAAAGGAGTTTCTTGGGATTTGCTATTTGTACACGTTTATTGCACAGGGCAAAAGTATAAGAAGAGCACAGCCGTTATTAAGGGTCTTCAGAAACCGAAGGCTTTCGTGCAGTCTTGTTTTTCTTTTCACTGAAATCTCTTCTCGAATGATATAAGTTCGCATAAATTGTATAAAATAAGAGTAAAAGAAAAAGTATAATAATCAAAGTTGTTCCTATTTATAAATAAGTAATAAAAGAAATGTTAATAAATTGTGGTCATTGTTATGTCTCTTTGTTCTATGACTATGTTAATAAATAGGGTTCATTGTCTCGAGCCAGATATATCATATAAAGGAAGCATCTAATTTCCAGCAAAGATTCGGCAGAAATCCATGTGTAATGAACGTGTGCATTGAGCAAAATCAGGATTTTTGAAAAAGTACTTGAAAATAGTACGTGTACCAAAAATTAGCCTCAAATTTAACCGATTCAATTCGAGAAACAATACAATAATTCAGGTAAGGACGAATTTTTTCAACAGTAAGTGTAGCTTCTCCTTGTGTTTGATTGTTGGAGTTGTGTCTGTTAAAGAATTTGATTGACAGATTTGATACAATTTTTGTTTCAATTTTGACACATGTATTCTGGCTTGTTGCCTTAATTCGATCAATAGCCTCTTCTGCTTCGTCCAAAGTCATTTCTTCTTTAATTAAAATACTATGCATTTGTTGACATGCAATCATCACTTCAGGATCAATTGGTTTCAAATGCTGTTTGGAATTAAAATTTCGTAATATGACCTTTTGATGATCAGGGGGTAACTTGAATAATACGCAATTGTCTGCAAGGGAGAATAAGAATATAAAGGATAATGACAACACCCGACTGTTAGACAAGAATTTTCTTTGCTGGGCTCCTTTAACTGACGCTTGTCTAAACTGACGAAGGGCTTTTGTTACATTGAAGTCATTGAACTTGATGATGAAGGCAACGAAATTAAACATTTCGAAGTTGAAGCTATTATTAGCCATCGAGGTGATCATCGTAATAGAGAATATTTGGTTCGATGGAAAAATTACAGCCCTAAATGGGATGAATGGATTTCTGCTTCTAATAAGAATGCTACTGATTTACTTTGTAACTATTGGAAGAAACTTGGTATTCGTTATAAACCTAAGAAGTCTGGCAAAATTACCAATTCTCCTACGACTATTCAAACTTTGAATAACAATCCTCCAGAATCTATTTCTAAATCGATTGAATCTGTTGGTTCTGATCCTTTTGTTGATGCTGATTTATCTTCTAAAGATGTCTCTTCAACTACACCTACTACTTTTACTCGTAGTCAACCACGTCGTTCTATGAAACGTAACTCTAATAATTCTGGTAGTAACCCTTCTACAAAACGTCCACGCATTGCCAGTCGTAAGTCTACTGGTACTGCACCATCTAAATTGTAGGGATTACATACTCTCCTTTTTTGTTTCTGCATAAGTTGTCATTTTATGTATTAATAAGATCTTGATGTTCTCTGAGCTTTTAACTCTTGACATTGCAATACACAATTGGCCGTGACAAAGGACAAACACCAACTTTGTCTAATGTTTGACCTTGAGACTTGTTTATTATCATAGCAAATGCAAGTCTAATAGGAAGCTGATGGCGACGAACCTCAACACTTGCTTGATCAGAATCGGAAATCAGTACAATCCTTAAAATGAGAGCCGTTTTGTCTGCGCTGAGATCTGGATAATGTTTCTACTTAGTCATTTGTAAATCAATTGAGTGCCATTACACAACCCTTTTTTCGAGTCAGTATTTCTCAGCAACAAAATTGGTGCACCAACCTATAAGATTGGCTTATAATTCCTTACGTGAGATATATTCAGGTCTCTGCTATTCTTCAAAAGCCACTACTAAACACGTCACTACGGCTATGTCTGAGTTATATGATTGGCCCTATTGCTTTGATTTGGAAAATTTTTAAGAAATAGAAAGTGCTTCTTGATATCGAAATATAAAATTGTTTTATTCAACACCTTTCCTTCTCTTCTCATAATAAACTAATATGGCCAAAGAATCAATTGCTAAGAAGTCTCGTAAGTGAATTTCGTTTGAATTGAAAGAGTATGTTGTTGAATACTATTCATAGCCAAGAAGATGTCTCCTTATAACTTGTTCATGAAGGTTAGTAACATGAAAAGAAGCGTGTATGTTTAAAATTAAACAATAAAACTCACGCTATTTTCTTTAGACTGAACTTGCTAAGGTTAAGGAATCTAACGCCGGTATCTCTCACAAAGATGTAAGTTGTGTTATTATTATGAGAAGGAATATAAAAACAATCTGACTAAGATTTTTTTCTAAACTATAGGCTTTCAAGATGGCTGTAAGAAAACTAAATACGCCTTTTTTAATATGCCCTAAAACTAATCTTTTTTTTTTTTTATAATAGGCTCAAAACTGGGCTAAGTCTCCTGAAAACCCCAAGAACAAGAAGGATGAGAAGAAATCTGAATAAATTTTCTCCCTGTAATTAATTAATTTACAATACTTTTTGCTTCAGCAAATTCTTAATTACTCGACTTTTTTTTTCTTTGTCAATAAAACTTAATCTTTTAAAATCAGAGGCTTAAAGAAGTGTAACTTGTTGTCGTAAACCCTCCTCTGCGAAAATCTTCAGTGTTACTCAACACGAACAGCAGCCTGTGCGATCTACAAACACTTTTTCTATAGCAGTCACAAAGATGGACATTTTCCTCTTTATGTAAAATACACCTTTTGCCAAAATGATTTCGCAAGAAAAAAATTAAAGTGTCGCACAATACGTGGTTTTAAGGAGGTTGTCAACTAAAAAAATACTAATACAGTCCAGAAACACAGGATATTTCCTAACGTCAAAGACAAGTAGATGAAGATACCTTTGGATGGTGTACTTGTTTGATTTCTTCTCCCTCCTCAACTACCAACAACGTCGATAATATTGCCAATAATGATACCAACGACAAAAATGACCCTGCCTCTTCCCCAAATACTAATACTGTCGAAAACAACGCCAATAATATCATCAACAACAAAAAGGTCCCATATGTTAATACTACCAAAAAAAAAAACAGCACATCTTTAAAAAGATTGATCCAGGACTTAAAAGACGAGATTAAAGAGGAAGAAAGATTAGGAAAGAAAATTAAGATTGCTACAAGATGCCTATGAATTTGAATGCCTTTCTGAATAAAGATACTTTATATTCTATCCTTCTTACGTTATATGACGGATAAAATTATAACAATTAGATGCAAAAGCTTAAGCCATACGATTGCACTTTCCATAATAACTCTATTTTGTAGTCACGCTAAATTTCAACTTCCGCCATGAAAAAACTTTTTTTTTGTGACAAACTCAAACCTTGATCAGAGTGTGTATGCGGAAGAGGTTTTTTCGCTTTACATATCGATTGCTGAAAATTAGAAAAATGTCTTCCACTCCAGAAATTGATATTACACAATACAATACTGTCACTGAAGGACAAGCAACAATTCTCTTTCCTAAAAAGAATGAAGTCTTTTACAACCCAGTGCAACAATTCAACCGTGACATGTCAATTGCTGCCATTCGTACTTGGAGCGAAATATTTAATCAAGAAAAAGCAGCTAAATTAGAAAAGAAGCTTGCGAAAGCTAAAGGTAAGCAATAAAGAATTGGTTTTCAAAGCCCCTGTCAAACTTAGCCCTACTGTAGATGACAAGTCAAGAGAAGCTATTCAAAAGGTAAACGATGGATATAATAGAAGTTTTTTCTAAGGAACTAAATGAGCAGATGACATATATAGAACTTGGATAATCTCAATAACTCGCCCAACTTTACAATTCTTGAAGCCCTTGCTGCCAGTGGTTTGAGATCGGTTCGATACGCTAAAGAAATTCCAAAGTTAAAACAAGTTGTCTGTAACGATATTGAAATCGATGCTATGGAATCAATTAAGCGCAACGTCAGATATAACGGCTTGTCCGAGGAATTAGTAAAGCCCAACCACGGCGATGCTATGCGTGTGATGTATGATTGTGTGGGTACAGATAAAAAATTCGATGTGATTGATTTGGATCCTTATGGCAGTGCTGCTCCATTCATTGATGGTGCCGTTCAAGCTGTTTCTGAAGGTGGTTTATTGTGTGTTACTTGTACTGATTTGGCTATTCTTACTGGCTCCATGCACCCAGAAACTTGGTAAGAAAACTGCCCTTTTTCTGAATAACTATCATCCCCTTTTTAACATACAACTATTGTTTCTTTTAGTTTTGGCAAATACGGTGGTATGCCACTAAAACATATGTTCTGCCATGAAATGGCACTTCGTTTAGTTTTACAAATGTTGCAAACCTCAGCAGGTCGTTATAAGCGCCATATTGTGCCTCTTGTGTCTTGTAGTATCGATTTCTATCTTCGTGTGTTTGTACGCGTATATACTTCACCTCAGGAAGTCAAGAAATCAGCCAGTAGAATGTCTGTTGTGTATGAATGTTCTGGTTGTCATGCTTATTCTGTACAACCTCTAGGTAAAATTTCAATCAAAGAGAGCAATGGAGCCGAAAGACATACACCCGCCACAGGTCCTACTGTGAACACTCATTGCGATCATTGTAACAATATTCATCACATTGGTGGCCCTGCGTGGGGTGCTGATATTCACAACAAGGAATTTGTTGCAAAGATGCTCGAACACGTAAAGAATAATGAATCTAGTTATGGCACGTATAAACGTATGAAGGGTATGTTGTCAGTGATCAAAGAAGAAATTGAAGCACCTTTTTATTGGACACTTCAAAGACTATGTGGCACTGTTCACTGTACTAGTATTCCTATGATGGATCTTTACTCCGCTATCTTGAATGCAGGCTATGAAGTGTCTGCATCCCATGCATCTAAACAGACAATCAAAACAAATGCACCTTCTTCAGTTATGTGGGATATTATGAGAGCTTGGGTGAAGAAATGCCCTGTTGTAATGAACAATATTCCTGAAAATTCACCAGCAAGAGCCATTTTAGCAAAAGAACCTTCTATTGAAGTGGACTTTACGAGACATCCCAAGGCTTTCTCGGAATCAAAATCTGAACATTTAGTGCGTTATCAAGTGAATCCTACAGCTAACTGGGGTCCTAAAGCCAGAGCTGGGCAAAAGAGAAAAACCGACGAACAAGTATTTGAATAAAACCTGCATAAATAAATTATTTTAGAAAGCTATTAATTTTTTAACATTTTTGCTCTCCTTGGTCTTTTTTATTTTTTGTACAATAATGTCAACAAGCCAACATAAATTTCAATCCTTTCAAACAATGGCTGGTGAAACAGTGAGAGACCAGACCATTGAAGAAAGATATGGGATTCCTGAAAACTTTTTAGAAATTGAAGTCAAGAATCCACAAACACATGGTAAAAAAAAAAGGAAAAGACGAAATCTGCACATGACTTATACAGAATTAAGGCTTTGGAAGAAAGATGTATACCGATTATGAAATTATATGTAGAGTGAGTAAATTTCTATTCAAGTTGAAAACACCAAAAATGACTTTTTTTTTTTCTTTTAGACGAACATTCCAGCATTCAAATTGAAACAGTCAGCAGTTCGCAGAAGATATAGTGATTTCGAGTGGTTTAGAGACGTCTTGGAACGTGAGTCAACGAGAGTTAATATTCCCTCGTTACCAGGCAAAGTGTTTACAAATAGATTCTCGGACGAAGTTATTGAGCAAAGACGAGAGGGTTTAGAGCGATTTTTACAAATGTAAGTGAAAATAAACGAGAATATACAGTTTTATATTGATTTTGTTCTTTTAAAGCGTTGCAGGACATCCTTTATTGCAAACTGGCAGCAAGGTACTTGCTGCTTTCATTCAAGACCCAAACTTTTCTCGTGAGAACTATGTCTATTAGTGCGCCTCTTTAAGGCCTCTTCCTCCAGTTAAAAATAAATTGTCGCCCAAAAGAAAAATAACCACTTTTTCTTCTCATTTCATGATAAGATATTAACAAAACACTTAACTCTTTATTGTAAGATAATAATTCACGGATGTTACTATTGGGTTATGAAAATTCGATTTTAAAGAGTGGTGAGGTGTAATACCAATTGTGAGCAAAAAAAAAAAAAAAAACAATAATGCATGCATGACACCATAACAATAAGATCATTTTAAACTATTGACGCTAAGCACGATAAACTAGTCGTCTTATAATTTGCTTTATTAAGTATCATGTACAAATAATAAACAATGTTTTGTAGTCAAATAGTTATGGAAGCTATTGGCTGGAAATATCCTAAAGAAAATTAAGCAGCTAGATATAAGTCTTTTTTATTACGAACAAAAAGCTATAGTTCTGTTGCTGCGAATAGAATCCTTAGCTGTAAAAAGGAGTTCTACCTAACTGGCTTAGTTCTTTTTTATTAATGTTTGAAGAGTCGCACACTCATAAAAAACAAGCAGTTTTTCTTTGTATTTTGTCTCAAATAACCTAAATTAGACAATCAAGATGACAGAAAGTGATAATGAACAGTGCATTGCTTGTAAACCCAAAATATTTTAAAAGCTTTACAAGAAACTGATTTAAAATATTATTCGTCTGAGGTGGTAGAGCAGTCTCATCAATACACTTTTAATTCTGCTGTTAATATTATGGTAACTGTGTTTTTGAAGAACTTACTAATTAATAAAATTTTCAGTAAAAGGTATTTGAGTACTTTTCAAAGAGTTTTTTCCCTACAAAAAAGATAGTCATTTTAATAGAAAGAAAATCTGTTTGTTGCTACTATTACTATTAAAAGTCACGTGACTTTTTTTGTTTTTAAAAAAATACAAACATGTGATTTTTAAATTTTTTAAACAGTCACTTTGTCCGAGTGGTTAAGGAGTGAGACTTGAAATCTCATACGCTATGCGTGCGCAGGTTCAAACCCTGCAGGTGACGTCATACTTTTTTTGAAAGTGTGGTGCGTGAAACTAAACTCTTTTTGCGTTTTGTCCGGCTCGGAGCAAGAAATACACCGGACGTGTGATGAGAATCGCCCCGAAACGGGAAGTTCAAGCTTAATATGATTCAATAATAGAAGAGATTCTAGAAGGCACGATTTTACATAATAGATTTAGTTTAGCAATCTCTTTGCTCTTGTTTTATTGATGATGCAATGGTCCATACAAAAAAAATAAAATAAAAATAAGCGTAGAATATAACCTCATAAAGAACGTGAAAACTGTGCTTTAACGTATGGAAAAACACTTTGGACTTTTTAAAGAATCCCGTCCCACTAACAAGCAAGTTAGAACACAGAATAGTTAGGCGGTGACTACAATAAAGAATGGAGGAATACCATGTTCACATGTGCAAAAGAATATTCTTTTCAGGACAAAGGAACATTTCGGTCCTTCCCCCGCCCCGACAGTAGCACTCTTTGATAATGTCAACAACGACAAAACCGCTGGGAACCTCCTCAGCGATGATATTATTCTAGACTCGAAACTTGATTCAATTAAAGTTGCTGATCGGTTGCCATTGATCCGAGTCTAAGACTAACCATAAATAAAGATATTCATTATATTAGCAAATCGCAGATGGTAAATATAATAGTTAGTTGCATTTTTATGTCGCCTAGGTAACAAAATGATCGGTGCTTAGAAGAAAATCATGATCTGTGGAACAGGGGTCTCAACTTTTAGGAAATTCTCATTTGCTTACATCAGCATGGTAAAAGTCCTGTAAAATTTTAACGATCACCGACAAAAAAAGCAGGTATCTACTTCTATCAAAAGTAGTATAACTATCTTTCCACTTGAACTTTTGTTTTGCAGTCTATTTTTTTTTTTTAACGTTCTGTCCAAAAAAGGTTAATAAGCTGTCTGAAAATTATCGTTGATTCGTCCAAAAAGGTGTAAACAAGACAAAGATTTTTACGATCATCGCTAGTTTATTTAGGATACACAAAAAAATGTGCACGTTGTTTTTTTGACAAAGATCGATCTTCTTTGCTACCATGCTTTTCTTTTTTTTTTAACCATATGGTAATAATCGAACTATATAATATATGAATTTATTGAAAATAACACGATCTAATGATACGTTTATCTACATGCGATTCTTTTATCATGACCCTTGATCTTTTTACTACTCCTCGCTGTTGCCATGGAAATTGGTGTATTCTACTTAAATGGTTAGACTGAATTGACCTATCAAATTCCAATTTAGAAAATTCCACATCCATGTGTAGGTTTTGAATCGTACGATTAATGTTTTTTTATTGCTTCTTCTTTGGTCTTAATTGAGTGCGTATTGTTAATTTCAAGCCTTGTTTTGCTAAATGTCTTGCTAAAGGACTTGATTCTATATTGAGAAAACATAAATAATGATGGTTACATGATGACATTATTTTTACCTTTTATTCCGGGATATGATTTTGAGTTATATACAGTGAAAGAGTTTGATGTTATTTCTTTGATGATTTGGTTACTAAAGTGAAACGTGAATAAAAAAAAAAAAGGTTATGTATAGTCATTGGGTTAAAATTACCTTATGATATGAAGAAGGCTAAACTTTAACCTGAATTGACCCGTTATTTTTACACTTAGATCCGGAAAAGAGAAATAGTAGGCTTTTTCGTCATCAAGATTCTTTAGTAAAGATGGTGAGCTTACAAGAGAGCCAGTCATGACTCTTGTTGGTTCGTCTTCATTCATGAGGTCGTATTCCACTTTTAAATCTATTGACCATAAAGATACATGTATTATATAGAATGGGCATTCAACTAGACTAATAACATCATTCAGTAACTACGCTAACTATTCATGTTCTAGATTTTACCTTTCTATTGTATCATTATTCACAATGCATAATTTAATTATTGGTGCTGGATCAATAGGTCTTCTATCTCTATCCCCAGAAGTTGATACTCTACATTGTTGTGGCTGCTCTACAATTTTCAACATATAATCACTATTATAACAATTGAATATACTAAAGTCAGTAAAGTTGCTGTTTGTTTACTTTGGGTTAATATCATATTTTAAAGAGTTTGACATTAATTCTTTAATTGTATCGTTATTCACATTTTCAAAATATGTATTGCTGTCAAAAATATTTTTGTTCGGTTCAAGAAATGTTATATTTTTTTTGCTTTTCGGTAATGTGCTTACTTGATCTCCATTGTAGTTGATCAAGTCTTCAAATAGATCATCTTCATCTTGAGTAAAGTCAACTTTATTATTGGATGATATTTTCATGTTTTTAAAAGAAGGAGAAAAAGAAGAAGAGGGTTGGGTTTCTTAGGGAGGGCAAGTCATTGCTGCCTTATTTAAAACTGAGTATTATTTTTTGGATAACTGAGAGCATCGAGAAATTTAGTTATTTTTACTGATAGTAACCGAAAAAAAAAAAAAAGGTGCTACAAAAACGAGTCTTTAAAACTAGCAGCTGTGAGCTCGCCACGCTCACTGATGAATTTTAGCCCTCCATGGATTTTATGGCTGCCAATTCGGGTTTAAGTTAAAATGGAAGTTAATTAAAGTAAAAGTTCTGGATAAATTATATTTTTGATTTTAATTGTTGGAGTTCAAGTTCAACTTTTTTTTATTAAATGAAGCATCATCTTTAACACTCAATTATATTCTTCTTTACTATTATTGTTCTTTATACTTACCAAGAAAGCTTTATAATTGATAGGTGGTTTTTCGTTTCTGCGTCTCTCGGAACACTCTCTTAAAACTTTACAGTTAAGTTGTTTTTTTTTTTTCCTCGTGTGGAGTACTTATAAGCAAGTAGTGTTTCAAGAATTGGGGACTAAAAAACGATATTTGGAATTCTGGAGTTTTTTTGTCTATACTGATCTCAATAAATGGTCTTCCGACAAGAACAATTGATTCGGAGGTACTACGTGATTTATAGCTATGGCACCTATTCATGTTGCCCCAGTGCTTTAATACTAGTTGAAGGGGGTCCACTTCATGGTCCGCTAATTCTTGTCTGATTTCAGACCCGTGCCTTCGTGGAATCCCGTCTGTTAGTGGCATGCTAATGGTGAACTGATTGTGATCGATTTCCATATGCAACAATTAACTCTAAAAGATAGGATATGCTAAGCATTTAATCAGAAAAAAAAACAGCTGGTTTTGTGTCTTAATGAATCTGTCACTTCATTGTACTATACTATAAGTCACCATTCTTTTCTTTGCTTGGTTGCAATACCCGGAAGAACACCAGGTATTTCAAGTCTCTTCCGAAAATGAACACTTTCTTGATATTACTGCGAAAACTGCTTCTTTTATCAAGTGACTAACAATGGCTAGAGCATACTCCTCTCAAGAAAGCCTCTTTTTTCTACTGTACTCGATGTGAGGAGCTTAGTCCATCTAGACCCTTAACCTCTTTCGATCGCACGATGGTAGCTCTACTGTTTCTATGGATAATACATTGAAGAATCTTTGGCTACCATGACGTTGAAATTGGGCTTTCGACCTCATCACCAAGGCATTTTTGGTTATTGCTGTTGATTCCCACATACCCCGTCGTTAATTCTGACTAGAACAAGCTGGATTATTTGTTCCTGGCACCTCTTCCTATCCAAAATTAAAAAAAAAAAAAAAAAAAAAAACTTGCCTCTTGTGCTCTTCTCCTTTCTGGATATCTTTTACCTCGATTATAATGACTTTTTTTGTCGTTAGTGCTGCCCCACAGAGTGGTTACGTGCTGATGGTTATTACTAAAAGATATTATTGGTACTCAAGGTTGTTTGCATAATTTGAATCCTCTACATTGGCCCTCTTCTAGCTGCAGGCTTTGAAATGCAATTGTCGAAGAAATACACGTCTTTTTTTTGTCACTTGTTCAAACAAGAGATCTCTTTGCAAGCTACTAGTGATTGTTTAGGATTGAAGAACATAATTATTAGGAGAAAAATTAAACATCGCAAGTAAAATTGCCTTTTTCGGAATCGCATCGCAACCTGTATACCCTCGATACGAAAAGATTTTTTGAGCAAAAAATCTGCAAACAAAGAAAATCCATCGCAAGCGAAATTCCCAAAACGACCGTTTTTAAGTCTGATCTTCAAAGAAATACTTGTCATCCGTAACTCAATGGCTATATCTTTATCACTGTGTTTTAATATTTGCTTAAAAATGAGTCATATAGCAGTGCTAAACGCGTTTTTCCTTTTTTTATATTTTCCATTCTATAATTATCATATATTGCTCAAAAATTGAAATTTGTTGATTATGACGGATATTGATAATGATTTTCAGGAACCTGTTCGTTTCAAGCTGGACAAAAATCTTTGAGAGCTTTTAAAAAGGTTAAGAAGCCTTTTTATATGAGGGATAATTTTAAAAAACCTCAAGGATGGGTTGATCTCCCCATAAAATATGACGAGACCTATTTAGATATAGATAATGCGACTAATCTTGTTACTGAATGGGCCGAGAAACAGCATATGATTTTAGTAAAAAAGAAATCAACCCAAACAACGCGATACTTAACATGCAAATTCTCTTCGCGTTATGACACAAAAACAACCAAAGAAAGTTCAAAAAGGCTAACTTCATCTTATAAGACTGATTGTCCTTTTATCATTCGGTTTAGAAAAATTGAAGAAAATGGCTTATTTTCCTGGTCATTAACTGAACCAAAAAACAGAGATCGTATGGAATATACACACAACCACCCATGCACTCTGAAGTACAATAGCATCACTCCAGAAGGCAAAAAGCGTCTTTTTACGCAGGATGATGTCAAAAATGTCGTGAAAATGGTCGAGAATAGAACCCCAATTCCGGAAATCAGGAAAAACATCAGTACATTTAATGGATTACCTGTGTTTGAATATCAAGACATGGCAAATTGGTAAACAGTCTCAAAGGAAACATTAAGCCAAATAGCAGGATTGATGATGCTAGAGTCCTTGTTGATAAGATGAAAAATGCAGGATATACCGTTCGTAATCAAGTTTCGCAGACTAAAGATGGTGATCCACTTATGTTGAAAGATATTTTTTTTGCCAATGAATCAATGGTTAATGATGCAAAAAAACTCGGCCAAGTTTTTATCATTGATGCTACCTATAAAACAAGTAGGCTGGAAATGCCTCTTGTATCTGTTTACGGCGTGCATAACATTTTAGGCAAGAACATGCAGCTAAAGACTTTTCCTGTTGCGTACGCTTTTGTCTCCCAAGAAAGTATGCCGTCTTACAAATGGTTTTTGCAATGCCTCAAAGATCTTGGCGCATGCTCTTCAAATGAAGCACCAGTTTTTGTCACCGACAAATATATGGCTCTCATAAAGGCATTGGACGTTGTTTTTCCCGATTCTTCTAAAAATTTATGCATATGGCATATGATGAACAACTTCAAAAAAAAATTTGAATAGGAAGGGATGGTTTAAATACACCAAAGCACAAAAAGCGTGTATTGTCCTGGTAGAAAAAATGATCAACACCAAGAGCAAAGACTCATTCAACAAATATCTCTCTGAGTACATGCAAATAACGAGCGATCCTGAAAAGATAGGCGATTATGAAGAATATGTACTTGAAGACGATGACGGCGGCATTGGAGAAGATGTGTTAAAAGGAGAAAAAGAAGCACGTATGGATTCTGATTTTGATTCTGATGAGGATGGACAGCTAGATGAAGAAGTACCTTCAGTATTTAATCGCGGGTCATTTAAGGCGAAAATGTATATGCTAAACTACTGGTACCCAATCTGAAAGAAGTGGGCGGGCTATCTAACTAAAAAAGTACCTCACTACAATGCATTATCTACACAACAAGCTGAAGGTGGTCACAATGTTCTGAAGGGAAGAGGCTTGGCTAAAAATTTAGGCTTGATTAGCGCTTTTTGATCAATCGACGCATATTGCTCCAATTTGCAGAAAGAGTTCGAGCTCGTAGAGCAGAAAGAGATTCAGAAAAGAGATCGAATGTTGGAATCAAACAAAAAAACTCGATTTAGTACGAGGCAAAATCTGTCGAGCTGCCCTTATTGCTGCCCATACTGCTTGTCTGGACGTTGATTCTGGCGAACTTAACGAGGGAGAACTTGGTCTTACTGCTGAAAGCTGCCATTGCTATTCAAAAACGATCTTCAACCATGTTTGTATACATACTGTAATGTCGCTTGGTAATAGATCGTTTTCCTTGGATAACTTTCATCCAAGATGGAGATTAAGTCAGGCGCATTTTGAGCAAAACAAGGAGAACTGTAATGATGATAAGTACCAGTACTTTCGCAATGATGAAAGATGGCAGCGCTTGTTTTCAAAGCTGGAGCTAAAGTTCAGAAGCTTTGGTGGCGATACTGAGGGGGTTGACCGCTTAATTGACTCTATTGAAGCAGTGGTGCAGATGGCCCCCGAAGTTAAATCAAGAAAAGCCGAGGACACAGAAGAAGAAGGTGGGCCAATCCGGTTCCCAAAAACAGAAAATATAAGTAAGCCTGGACGCCCTAGCAAAGAGCCTTGCTATCACCCTTGGATGAAGAAAAAAAGCACTGCAAAATCAAAATCAGAACAGATTCGATCTAAAGTCACTACAGGAAAGGTAATAAATTTCGATAAACTTTATAAATGTATCATTAACTTACAAGTGTTTTTTTTTTTTACAATAGTACTCGTATGATTATCCTAAATGCAAAGAGGAGAAAGAGAAAGCTGGTGATATGAAAGAAGCGTCAAATAATACGTCTAAAGACTCTGCTGAAGAACCAAAGAACACAATGAAAAATACCACCAGCAAAAAACGTAAAGCTAGTTCTTTAAATACGGAAAAAGACAAGGCAAGTGTGTTTCTTGACACCTTCAAAGATTTAGGGGAAGCAGCCAGCAAAAAGCAAAAAGTTAGCAGCGAAAAGACTAATGAAAACCTCACCAAAATCAACTTAACAACGGAAGAAGGTGTAGTACTTTCAGCAAGCGTTAATGTCGAGAATATGTGGCGTGAATATCCTCATCGTCCAGTTGATGTTAGTCAACTTAACAATGGATTGGATAAAAAGTACCATTCGGGGATGCTAAATCCCAGATCAGACGGCTTTTGTCTTTTTCGTTGCCTGGTGGCCCTCCATTTCAATTCTGAAGACCGTTTCATGGAAGTAAAGTTCAGAATGCGTGATACCCTTTTGCGAAATGAAAAGTTCTATAGAGAAACGTTTGGTGACTATCTTGATTTTGAATCACTTAAGAGCATAGTTTGTTTTGGTATAACTGAAGAAATCGGTAGCAAGCAAATCGACTGGGCAAAATTTTATGTAGGCGGAATACCACCAAGGTTTAACATCAGATGTAGCAGCTCATTCTGGTTCATGGATATTCAGTGTGCACAACTTGCTGCCGATAGTTTCAGAAGGCCGATCGCTGTTTTTGCTGAAAACGACAATCAGCACTACAGCCCTACCTTGTTTTTATCTTTGTTGAACACTGATAAGTACCATAGAACTATCGAGAATTCGGAGGCTACTTTATCCGTCCCCTATGTATTACATAGAGTGAACGGAAGCCATCGGGTCACCTTCCAGCTTCCAAATCGAAAAGGCATGCTTTGACCAAGACCGCCTTCAATCTTTTGGGAAGCTGCTTGCAACAATTCTCATAAAGATTTGAGTTACAAACGGTCGAAGTGGTATGGTTATCTTCATTTCGTTCCAAAAAAACAAAATCATCTTCTTAACAAATATTTAAAGTCTCAGCAAAAGGGGTTATGAACCACTGTTCATTCTAAAAGTAAGGATTTGTCAATTTGTGCAAGCATTGCAATCCAGAACGGCAACTGAAGATTTCCAGTGACAAAAAACCTGAGTTATGCTGAGAGTGAGCTTTTGAAAACATTCATTTCGAGTAATCTAACGTTTTAAATGACTTAGTGAAATTTCAATTGACATTTAGCTGCTTTTATATTTGTTTTGTTCTTTGGTCAAAGGAAAATGCTCATTTTGGGAATTTTAGTTTGAAAAATGCATTTTTTTTGTTTGCTCAAAAATTTTTTTCGTATCGAGGGTACAGGTTGCGACGCGATTCCGAAAAAGGCAATTTTACTTGCGACGTTTAATGCCTCTCTTTTTTTTTCATGTGGAACGACTATTGACGATTATGTAAGAAGTTTAAATATACATTTCAATAACAAAAATAGTTGATGATTGGCGTGTAATTCATTAATTATAATAAAAACGAGTTATAGTTGATTGTAGTTGATTTGATAATTTATTAAAAAATTTGTGGTTAGTTATTCGGTTTTCTCTTTTTGCTTGATCTTAATAATTGAAATGAACTATAGGAAAGCCATGATTCCGGAGGATTGCATGGTTGACGGTGTATTGAACTGTTTGCTGTTATAATATAATCTTCTGCTTTTTTTAGATTTTCAAGAGTGATATTCTGTTTGTATTATTTAGAAAAGAAATTAAGGTTAGCAAGCTATAAACATTTTAATCAAACACTTTGTTCTTACTTTAACTTGAACAAGCTTAGAAATGAAGGTAGGTAATAAATGTAATTCTTCGATGTTTCTACATAAAGTAACCTTCGATAACTTCACCATTCGATATGTGTAAGGAGATGGCATATCCATTACAAATGTGTTTAAATTTTCACCTTGACATAACAGCCCGCAGACTGTAGGTTTAGTTACTCTTTTCTCTACTAAATCATTATACACAAGTTTCATCTGTTTTCCTAATTTGATTAAGTCAGATTCTACGGTTGAATTACGAGACTTGGGTTTGAATTCTGCGACAATAACGATACATTTAATATTAATAATACGGCTAAAGACCTGAAAGTCAGGTTTAAACGTCGAGTCTTCGTTTAAGGCGCCATTGGCCCTATAAAAATGTATCAACTTCATGTAGATTAGTCATCTATTCCCCCAAAAGCTGCTAACTTACCATCGAACAGCGAATTTCTTATCCGTACTATAAATTGACTGAAGTATGGGTGCTAAATAATGGTGTACATAAGAGTCTTCGATCGAGCTATCATGAGAACCAGCAACAAACACAGGTAATCTAAATAAGTATATGGTATCTATTAGTAACTCATTATAGGCATATTGGCGTTTATGTATATTTACAGCTGCGTCAAAGTATGAGCCATATGTAAATCGACCTCATTGTCTTGTTCAGTCGCTTGAACTAAAAAATCAGCACATAATTTCAATGTTGACTTTAAATCATCAGGAGGATTCTTCAGACAAACAAGTTCAGTAGCTATCACAACACATGCATCAAAACTTATAGTATTAACTCACTTCAGCAATTTCCAGACACCAAACATGGGATTTATTTGGCTTTTGAGGGCGGTAACAGTTAAAGCTGATGTCAGACATTACCACTTTATGCAATTCCGCTCCAAAATATTTGGTTATAGACCCATCAATATTTTCATCAAAAATATATATGTCGTTAAGTGATCTATGAAATAAGATACTGTGAGTCAATTATATTCATGCTTAAGCATTTTTTCTCTTCACTTACAGGAGTCTGATATCTGAAAGACTAGCTGGATTCTTTTTTAAACTTAATGTGTTTTCTTTCACCGATTTACATTTGTCAGATACATTAAAGTTCCCAATAATCCAATCATCGTCATCGCTTTGTTTATCTATTTCTCCAGAGGAGTCATCATGAAGAAGAAAATAATCTGCAGTCCGTTGGGGATGGTGGTCAAAAGTCAGATCAGATGGAAATTCAGCTTCTTCATCTTCATCAACTTCGCTATTTTCTTGATCTTCACTATCTTCTCTCTCTTCCAACTAAAAATAAATAAAAAAAGGTTCACTTTTTTTGAATATGCCCTCTTTATATGTTTTTTAAAAATTTCTTCGCTTACAGTTTCGTGTGATTTTGAGCCTGACACTAATTCATCATAATATTCATCGTTACATTGTGATGTTATTAAAGTTGCATTTCTGTGTCCTTGTGTTCTGTTGAATTTTTTCAGTTCCTCCGTTTGAAATTTTATGATCCTTGAGGCGAACGTTTTATCAAACAGACTTTTAATATGATCCTGTTTTAAATAACGACTACACTTCAAGCTATACGAGGCCAATGTAGTATTATTTTTCGTTTTTTGATGTATCGATTCCAAAGAGGTAACAATATTATTAAAAACTTTTGTGCTTTCAAGCGTATCGTGATAACATTTAATAGATTCAGCAATCAGTTTAGTCACATTAGACCATTGAATTGTTGGTAGATTATTGAACACCTCGTCAATCATTAGTGAACTGCATTGTTTCTCTGTCAACTTGAAATCTTTGATTCTTTTTTCCGGAGTAGGTTTTCTTATTATTAAATTCGAATCACTACTTCCTGCTTTTCTTTTAGGCATAGTATATTTTGTTAAAGTGAAAAAAAAAAAGGTTAATTCTTGATGCACGCACTATTTACACGCACAAATTCATAAAGTGTGACGCGAATTTGTGCGTGTAAATAGTGCGTGCATCAAGAATTACTCTTTTTTTTTCCTACCTTTTCTATTATTTTTCTTATTATCCTTATATTATATATTTTGCTCACCAACACATTTTGGTAATATTTAAATGTTATTAATACTTATACTTATATATTTACTAATGTCAATTAAAGTTGGTTTTATTTTATTATTCAGAAAAACAGTTTTTCATAAATTACCATCCGAAATTTTTAATACCTAAAATGTGTGATCCATACATGCACTTGCTCTCTTTTTAATCTAAACGATCTGAAAATGACAAGTGCTTTTAAAATGCTAGACTCTGAAATCACGAAGGGATTTTTAAAGAGGTAAACTCTGTATTAAAATAGGAGCAAGGTATTAATCATTTCTACTTTTGCAAGGTTAAGAAAAAGAGAAGTAGCTGAGTAAATACAATCAGTCATTAAGACCTGGGAGAAGCTGATGTAACTGCCAATACGTCCGCCGGTCATTGTCTTCATGGCTTTGAGGCTTGGCAATGGGTGCATCATGGAGACACCAGGCCGATTGTAGTAGCAAGTTCTAACCTTTTACCACTATCGTATAAAGGCTATGGGATGGCGGTCACAATATAAATCCTGAACTGTTACGTGTATTTATAATAGTGTAATCAGTCATTAAGACCTGGGAGAAGCTGATGTAACCGCCAATACGTCCGCCGGTCATTGTCTTCATGGCTTTGAGGCTTGGCAATGGGTGCATCATGGAGACACCAGGCCGATTGTAGTAGCAAGTTCTAACCTTTTACCACTATCGTATAAAGGCTATGGGATGGCGGTCACAATATAAATCCTGAACTGTTACGTGTATTTATAATAGTGTAATCAGTCATTAAGACCTGGGAGAAGCTGATGTAACCGCCAATACGTCCGCCGGTCATTGTCTTCATGGCTTTGAGGCTTGGCAATGGGTGCATCATGGAGACACCAGGCCGATTGTAGTAGCAAGTTCTAACCTTTTACCACTATCGTATAAAGGCTATGGGATGGCGGTCACAATATAAATCCTGAACTGTTACGTGTATTTATAATAGTGTAATCAGTCATTAAGACCTGGGAGAAGCTGATGTAACCGCCAATACGTCCGCCGGTCATTGTCTTCATGGCTTTGAGGCTTGGCAATGGGTGCATCATGGAGACACCAGGCCGATTGTAGTAGCAAGTTCTAACCTTTTACCACTATCGTATAAAGGCTATGGGATGGCGGTCACAATATAAATCCTGAACTGTTACGTGCATTTTCAGCTTCACTTGTTTCTGCAATATCAATGTTATTCCAAGGTAGTTTTTTTTTTTTTTTGTTATTAATTCCTTTTATTTCATGAATTTAATTACAATCTCTTCAAGTTTTAGTTTATAATGTACTAACATTGTACTTCACTTTTACCGCTATTTATTCTTATCTTGATCTGACTTGGACCTAGGTATGAAGTTGGGTCGACTTAAAGGCTTGCGTATATCTTTAGGACTTTGCTGTGATATATGCCCCCTGTCAGATTAATCTTGTGAAGCTTGGGCGGTTTCCTATGCCGTCGACAAATAGCCTTCCTTTAGTTTCTTCTTTACACAACCAAACTATTGGCCGTGGCTCCAAGATTAATGCTCATCAAGATAAGTGGCACATGAATTAAAGAGACCTGACTTGGGCCCAGGTATGAAGTTGGGTCGACTTAAAGGCTTGCATATATCTTTAGGACTTTGCTGTGATATATGCCCCCTGTCAGATTAATCTTGTGAAGCTTGGGCGGTTTCCTATGCCGTCGACAAATAGCCTTCCTTTAGTTTCTTCTTTACACAACCAAACTATTGGCCGTGGCTCCAAGATTAATGCTCATCAAGATAAGTGGCACATGAATTAAAGAGACCTGACTTGGGCCCAGGTATGAAGTTGGGTCGACTTAAAGGCTTGCATATATCTTTAGGACTTTGCTGTG
>JNEK01001077.1:0-14753 GCA_000697295.1 Mucor indicus B7402 | reverse complement strand
AAACAACAACAACAACATGACTTACAGCACTTATTTGTCTACTGCTGCTGATTTTTAAAAAAAAAAAAAAAAAAAAAAAAAAAAAAAACGATTATACGACTTTTACTATTTTTCATCTCTGCATAAACTATATATAATCATATAATTTTATTCTAACTTTGCATGCCTGTCTTTGTTGTTCTTTTGACACACACACACACAAAAAAAAAAAAAGAAACAACCCTTCTCTTTTTTATATATGTCCTCACCCCCCCCTTTTTTTTATTTTCTTTTTAATCAAGTTACAAAGTACTTTTATATTATATATGTAAAAGAAAAATAAAACGTTTTTTTTTTTTTTTTTTTCGAAAAATATAGACGGGTTGCTATAGAAATGCTCTCTGTCGCTCAAAGCAGTAACAAGGTCATACAAGAAGATGCCTTTCTCTACAAATATAATCTCGTACAAAAGAGAGCAACAGTGTTATCTAATATTTCATTCAGCCATTATACGTACTTGAAAAAAAAAGGGGAGGGGGCGCTCACAAGGGATTTCTTTTTGTGGCAAAAAAGCGTACAACAACACTCTAGAACCTGGCCGTGTGTATTTATAACTATTTTTCTATTCATGGTATATTAAAAGATCTAGAATCTGGGATGATGCTGGTTCTCATAACACGCCCGGTATCAAAATGAAGAAAGACGTGCTGCATATTAAAATAAGGGAATCCCGTGTTATATGAGATTGTTCTTTAGTGATGGTCCCGGTGTCTGTGCTTTTCTTTGTCCCTTATCTAAGACAATATTCTTTGTTCTTTTAAAGTTCCTCGTTTAATCAGACAATATATAAAAGGCAATATTGTACCACAGACTCTCTGCATTAGGATGTAAATGGGGACTGTTGCGGTGTTTATCAGGTATAAGATATAAAGAGCGAATGGCTGAGACATAGTGATTTCTTTTTAAACATTACGCACAGGCAAGTTGCCTAAGTATATCAGCTCCGGATTTCGAGATCTTCAAAGGAACCAACGTTTTGTATTTCTAATACAATTTAAGCAGCAAGTATTTACAGCGAGTATTTTCATTATCCTATATGATAAAGATATCTTCTCCCTTTGGATTTTACAGTAAGATTTCGCGGTTCTCCATATTTTCAAAGCATTATGATACTCTCCCTGAATCGTGAAATTATCGAGGAATGACTTGTACCTATTATCTATATGCACAGACAACTGGATGGAACAATAGCTTAATTTAAGGCACTGCTTCTCTAATAATCAATAAACTAACAGTAAAGAAAAGAGGTTACTAAGGAAAGGGAATGTCTCACGTACTAGGGTCAAATCATTATGAGCCTCGTGGATCTAGCAATACTACAGAACGCTCAATGGAAATATCGCGAGTAAGGGCATAAAGAATAACTTGTAGTACTTTACTGCTATTTCTCTACATATTACAGCTTTCATCATTAGATGAATTATATGAATGAGAGAAGTAATAGTCCAAGCCTTACTTGAGCTTACTAGTGTCATTCCTTATGTTCCCTATACCAAAATGATCACTGTATACAAGCTTGGCTAATTAAGAAGGATCTGGGCCTGTAAGAAAAGACACAGAAGGCATGAAAAAAGTAACAATGAAAATCAAAGTAATATAATATATATATATATATATATATATACAAAGTAATACGAACAGATACTACGTGAAGGAGAATACAATAAAGAGTTTGGACCTATAATGTAACAACAAGCTATATTTAACTGCATGAAAGATGATCAATTCCCATTTTGTTGTAGATATACAGTGTTTTTATTATACATGTGAAGGTGGTGGTGGGGGGAAATCACACAGACCATTACTGATTAATTAGGAAAAACTCACTGGTTAAAAAAGAAAGAGAGAGAGAGAGATTTTTTTTTTGTATTACTTTACACTAATAGAAAAGGTCATGGGTATGAATAACTATCAATGTTAATCTATGTAACTATTAGCAAATAAGGGCTCGGACGGTTCAGCTTTAATAATAGACAGAGCTTCTCTAGAACGCGTTATAGTTCTATATGCATTTGTATCTTGATTTGATCATAAGTTGATAATTGTATAACAGCACAAGCTTACCACAAGTTATCGCCAGTAATTTGCATAATTGTATTATGTTATAGCATGAATATCATCAAAAAAACTAGTTTGTTTATGGGTGAAAATATAGCAGAGCATCAATATAGCCCAAGCAGTGGTGCTTCGTTATACAGCTTATAATTTTGCGCTAATGAAGCGTTTTATATTTTTAGTTAAAGCGGGTGTCACCAACGAATAAATTTTTTTTTTTCTTGGTTCGTGACCTTTATTGAAACGAGAGGTCATGGGAGAGTGGGGGGGGGTTGGGGGGGGGGGAGGACGCTTTCTTAAAGGCGAGCTATTTCAGCCTTTTCTCATCATGGGGCTAATTTTATGACGCTGTATAGTACAAAGACTTCCATTTGATTTTATTACGCCGAAGATCATTTTTTTTTTTTTTTTGTTCGAGATTTCAAGGTACACTGATAAAAGGGCTCGTGCGAGCAACAACAACTAAATTACAATATCCGTGTCACTTTTTCCAGTCTCTGCTCGAAAAATATAAATGACGGCATTTTATGTTACTACGGTCGGCATGACCAAGAATAGTATCCCCCCCCCTTCTCCCACATATAAAAATAAATCACCTTTTTGAAAAAGTTTATTTTTTTTTTTTTTTTTTTTTCTTTTTCCTTTTCTTTTTTTCCTCTCTTCATCTTCTCTTTAAAGATATGACACAAGATAACTTATTCGCTAGTAATCCACCTAATCAATTTCAACCTTCTCCATTCAGCGCATTGTATCCAAATGATATGACAATGCAATTTGCTGCAACCGTGCCTCATCGCACTTCTCCACAACAAAGACCACAACTTCCTATAAACTTTAATCAGTCCCCATTTCAAACTCAAGAAAACTTAATCCAGCAACAGTGTAAGAAGCCTCCTCCCCTCACTCACTTTTATTTATATCTAAATTACATGTCATAGTTATGCCAGTTTATCCTACTAGCCCTTATGAAAGACCTGATAGTGGTAATAGTAATAATAATGGTAGTAGACAAGCACAAACCAAAGCAGAAAGAAGAGCTGAACATAACGCTATTGAAAGAGCACGTCGTGAAAGCTTAAATGTCAAGTTCCAACAATTAGCCTTAACTCTTCCCAATTTACAAAATGATACAAGACCTTCAAAGAGTACTATTATTGACAGAACTCTTGATTTTGTAAAGAATGCAATCGCAAAAGAAGAGAGATATCAACGCCGCATTCAAGAACTTGAAAAGTTTAATAGCTATTTGTTAGCTCAATCGGAACAAAGATTACAAAAGAAACGTACCAAGAAGTCAAGTAGTAGTACCAAAAATTTACCTGACATGATACAACAACAACAACAACAACAAAGTGCTACTATGGATTCATCCTCAGATGGAGAAGACGAAGAAGAAGAGGAGTTAGATAATCATCAAGAGACCACAGACGACACTAATCATCAACAAATATTGAAGCAAGAACAAGAACAAGATCATCATCATCAACAACGACAACAACAACAAACAATATATATACCTCCAAACGCCAATACCAACACGACCACTGTCAGCAGTAATCATCCTAGTATAACCGGAGTTCATAACCCTAATCAACTTATTAATTCCGTGTCACAATCATCGGTCAATATGATGCCGAAATCCTATACAACAACTACTGCTTGGAATAATCCGCATCCACATCTCACATTCTTTCAACCATCTTTAATAACACCTAAATTTCAAAACATGACTAAACTAGAACATCCCCAAGATCAATTCCTGCTAAATAACGATTTTCCTATGCTAACTACTACAGACACTGAACAAAATTTTCATCCTTTGATGCACAGACGCTAAAAAACAAAAACAAAAAAAAAAAAAAATTATTATTGTTAATATCACTAAAGTCAAGACCTCTTTTTTTTTTATCTCTCTCTCTCTCTTTTTCTCAACTCATGCCTCTTTTTTTTTTTTTTTGCATTTTATAAATTAATGTATGTTTATATGTATATGAAAATAAAAAACAATTTTTGTAAACTTTACTTAGGGGGGAGGATCGGAAAACGGGATCTCTTTTTCATGGAAACAAACTTTTTTTGGATGATCATGTGTTACTAGGCAACATCATTTTGAAAAGCAAAAAGCAAAAAACTTCTTAGATTTGAGGAATCTGAAAACTCTTCATATTATTAAAATCATGATTTACTTTAATCTTTATAAGATGTCTTATATATATATAGCTGCTTCCTTGAAAGTTTTTTAAAAGGGCCTGGACTCGTTCTATTTTTGTGCAGATAATCTTTCAAAGCCGTTGAATTCGTTTTATCGTGTGCCCTTTTATGGAGCCTGTGGCGCTTTACAGGAGCGTGTCACTTGAGAGATGAGGCACGACCCACCCCCCCCCTGTCGCAATGAAGAGCGTATTGATTGTTGGTATACTATATAGACTCGAGTACACGTCCTACATAAAGACACTGCGCAACTGAAAGGGGAACGGGAAAAGGTGACGATTACAACTGAAAACTTTAGATTGTATGTGAATCTAAGAGACGACTATGACATATGATGGCTATCTTATACTTCTTGGAAACACCCACGAACTGAAAAGCTCAATTTTATCTTGCACCTCAGCTTCAGACATTACTTTGATGGATGAAGCGTTAAAATCAGGTTTATAACCTATCAGGATTATGCAGCCAAACACATTCACTGTGATGAAGCCTGTAACCCCCAACAGTCTTATTTGCATCGTTCATTCACTCGAACAAAACGTATGTGATGATAGAATGTATCTCAATTATCCTGAAATTACATTGACAAAAGAGGGGACAAAATATACGAAACGCGAATTATAAAAAAGCTGTATTTATAATATTTTGTATATATAACTAATCCTCAAAGAAAGGATCCAAATCAATATTATCCAATGTACCTCGTGTGGATGCACGAGAACGTCCAGGCGTTTTTGGAGACAATACTTTCTTTTCGATATCTTCCTTTTCTTGAATCTCTACCGCATCCTCTTCTTGCCCCCCCTCCAAGTGTAAGATCATCTCAAGGTCGTTGGATAAGCGCTTCATGTCTACTTTATCATCATCATTGTCTTTATGAAGAGGAGGTGTAGGTTGGCTCTTCTCAGGGTCTTCAAAAAGCGTAATTTTCGGATGAGGAATAATAGGCGATGATGTTGTCGTCCCGCCCGACTCTTCAGGAATACTTGTTGTTGGGTGGCTGACAAGTCCATTGCTATGACGGCGGATGATGTTCTTTAGCGTACGACGCAGTGCTGATGGAGGCGGTTCGTTATTTGTACCGGCGACAATAGCAGACCTTGAAGCACTGGACTTTTGTGCCAAGTTGATGTCCTTGGTGAAAAGAACAGGGTATTGCGTTAGGAGGTCGCGAAATAAACGTTTAGGATGTTGATCGTACATGTTCACGGATGAAAAGACTTGCGGACGCATAAGAACGTAACTAAATGACTGAATGATGTCGTTGAGTAAAGTTTCATTCGTATTGGTTTTCAATAGCCTACATAGTTTACAAAAATGAGTATGCCTATTTTATGAACATCGTAGAAATAGGTGGAATATTACTTGTAAAGGTGATGAGAGAACGCTTTGAGTGTATGATAATTTGGAGAAGGCAATGTCGCCAACAGTTTACTCACAGAGAGCAGTCGACTCTCTGAATTATTTTGAGACACATACAAGATTTTAACAGGTTCATACAAATCAAACGTTAAAAGGCATTCAGGTAGTGTTAATAAATACATGCGGATCAAGTTGGCTACAGTAGAAGAATCCCTTCTTTCCAGCGTTTCTTGTAATCTAGAGCCTGCTAAGCCATTTACGTCTTCACAAGCCTTATTAAGATCTTTGATAGGTAGAATCTGAGTCCATACTTCTTCAATCGCCTTACTCATTTCACTCTCTCGTTTCAAATTGAAGCCTGTGGTACAGTTTGTTAGCAGGAAAAAGGTATTAGTTATGAATTTATGTTGTCTGACCTGCTTCAATGATTCTCAATCCTTTGTTGACAAGAGGTGGGACAAAAGAGCCATGGATTTGAGCGATTTCTTCCAAGGGCACACCAAAAGTTTGATTAATGGCAGTACCATAATAATAGTTCTCATAAAGCATTGGTCTTGGACAGTAAAATCCTGTCTTTAGTTGCTCAACAATATACTGAATGTCTTGTTCTGGTTTTAGTGTTTCTTGTACTAATGTAATGCGGTTATAAGCGTCATCAGATATAGATGAATTCTCATTCAAAACGGACGCTAATGTTATAAAAGCTAAGAGATAGGTCAGTAAGTCATTGTAAATGATGCTCCTATTATTTTACCTCGTTTTACTGCCTCCACTCTTTTCTTCTCCAACTCCTCCATTTCGTCAAAATAATCAAACTAGGCAAAGATTAAAATACGGGTCGTCCTGATATGACTCTCTCTATATATACCATGTTCTCCTCTAGTTTTCTTCTTAAGGTATCCACTGATTTAATCTTTGCTTTATAGGTATTGTCAGCATCCGTCATTTCCATTCGCGCTTTCGTTGAAGGGTCCATTGAACTCGTATTCTTCTTTAATAAATTGATACGATCCAAAAACCCATTCAGCACATTACTCCCACTCGTTGAAGAAGGCACTTCCAAGGTCGTACTTTGCAACCCGTCATTGTTACTGACATCCATCGGTCCATAGTCAATACTTCGTCTAATTCTCGTCTTTCTCAAATACCTCTCTACAACATTATGCTGTACTTCATAATACCCATTCAAATCAAACCGTGTTGTTTCCTTGGTGGTTTTCTTTAAAAATTTCAAAGCGACTAAATGCTGACAAATTTCCTGTGCTTCTGAATCGACGTCCTCCTGAGGAGAGACGCAATAATCACGCACCCATTCATAGATATCTTTGCCGAGGTATTTGCGAGTTGTGATGATACCTATTCTTTTCACACTATCTATCATTTTTTCCATCCTTGTGACGAGTCTAGCTACTTCTCGATACGGTAGCACGGTATAGTTGCCTAGTCGCACACCTCCTTGGTCAACGTTCCATTCCGAAGCGACGGAACTCGAGCGTTGTCTGCCTCCTACAAATGTATCTCCATCGGCTTGCAGACCATCCTCTTGGTACCCTGGAGGCACGGGAGGTCTGAACGTAGGATCGTTGACTTCTAAAAAATGACATTTGGACCAATACACGGACCGGGTCATGAGTGCCGTCTGTGATTCATGTTGAAATTCTTCTATGGCGTCATTCAACTGTCTGTATCTGTGTTCCAATTGTCGTTTCATTACGTCGGTTGTGAATTGAGCAAGCGGAGAGAGGACGTTGCGTTGGAGTAACTTGGCTCTCACTTGATGTCCGTGCGCACGATCGGTATGTTCTTGACAGACGATATCAAAAGAGCTCTTGAGGCTGGCGTTCATGGTAGATTCAACCGGCTCGGAAGACATGGCCGGGGTGAGGTTGGCAATAAAAAGGTCGGCACATTGCTTCTCGGTATCAATGCGTTTTTGCAAGTAGTTCATGATGGTCTCATTCTCAACCACGGATTGACATAACTTGTCATGGAGAACTTGCAGCCCCGACCTGTAGTCGGGAATACTCAGGTTAGGCTCGAGAGTGACTGAAGAAGGCCAAAATGAACTACTAAACTTATCTTGGCTATACTTCATACAAAAGAGAAAAAAAAAAAAAAAAAAAAGAGAAACAGTAGATAATAATACTAATGCGGTCATTCAATAAATAATAATAAAATTGCCAGTGGAGTATTACATATTCATATTTTTTTTTTTTTGCATGAATTTTTTATTTTTATTAAAACTTGAATTCTTTCTTTTTGGATTCTTTTCGACTTTCTTGAGTCTTTTGTTTTTTAGCTTGTCTACTAACATGTTCAGCATACATGTCCGATAAATCTTCTCCACCTGCACCTGCTGGTAATTTACTCTTCATTTGTGCTTCATATTTGGCTCGCAATGTTGCTTCATCTAAGCCGCTTTCTAATTCACTTGGATCAAATGCTACATCCACATTATCCGATTTACGTTTATTACTACTTGGCTGAGCATAGATTCTACCTGTTGTCTGCGCAATTTCAGGCTTATTCACAGTAGATAAATCGTAACCATGTTGAGAACCCATGAAACCACTGATATTCTTTTGTACTTCGGGCAATACTTGATAGAGTTGTTTGGGACCTTCATCTTCATCTCTCTTGCGATCTTTACGAAGTTCAATGTGATCGGGTGTTTCCAAACCAGAAGCAATAGAAGTGATTCCAGAAGGCGTGGCCAAACCAGAAGCAAGGTCCTCTGATGTAGAAGCAGCACCCTCCTCTTCTTGTTCTTCTTCCTCACCTTCTTCTTCCTCTTCGCTTTCCTCTTCTTCATATTCTTCTTCCGATTCAAGTTCACCCCATAATTGTTTTTCAATAGGCTCAATGATTTCAGGAGGTGCTACAGCAGGTTGAGCAACGCCAAAGACGTCACCGTACAATGGTCTATTGTATTCATCTACAGGTGGTCTACCCCATCCACCAGGATGATAGCCCCATTGAGCGCCTTCGGGTATTGGCGCATTCAAACCAGGGATTTTCAAATTGGGATAACTGGGTGGAGGGCCATAACGTTGCATATTAATTAACCATGGTGGTGGTGCTAATGGTGGCATATTCAAGGCTTGTTTCAATTCTTCTGACAATTGACCAGGCTTTTGTTCCTTTACTTTGGTTTCAAATTCTTTGCCTTCATAATACAATTCACCGTGCATCGTGTACTTGCTAGGCTTTTGAAATCTGAAGAAAGCATCATGTAGTTTTTGATAGTCGATATCCAATTTGCCCATTTTAGGTTGTACTTTTTCTTTCATTTTGCCTTTTAAACCAGCAGCGTTTTCTTTTTCTCTTACTGCGTCACGCATTTCCATAATACCGGTATCCTTGATGAAATCTATTTTATACACGTAAGTTTTTATTTTCCTGTTGTAATAGAGAATAACAACTTTACCTGGTAATTCAAAGGGTGGTTTTTCAATACCACGTTTACCTTGAAGGTATTTACGTTTTTGGCTCCAATGAGCGGGTACAGGAACAGTGTTACGATACGACTTTAAAGAGACCAAAAGTTTTGGATCCGCAGCTGTGACATCCCACCACTAAAAAAATAAAATGTCAATTTGTAAGTTTATTCAAAGAAGCGTTGATTTCCTTTTTTTTACCTCAACTGATTCGGGTTTCTTAACAAGTTGTTTTAATTCGGCTACTGTTAAACGTTGAATTTTCTTCATTTTCTTCTTTGACAAAGGCTGATCGGATTCTTTTCCTTCATCATCACTATCTGCTTCAGAATTTTGGGCTTCATTGGTTTTTTCATAAACAGGGAATTCCTTAATGATAGATTGACACGTTAATTCATACGCATTAAAAGATAAAAAACAAGTTTTTCTTACTTGGTCTTCTTCGTCTTGTTTACCAACTTGGAAATGTTTAAAGATGTCAGAGAATTGTTGTAAAGTATTTTCATCCATGGACGACATGCCATCCATATTTTTAAGAGTACTGACATCAACAGGTTGAACAACATACTCAATCTGAACGTCATCGAGTGAATCATCGTTTTCCTTTTGTTGCTCTAATTCCTATTTATAAATGTCAATTCAACATTCTTTTTTTTACGTGAATTTTTTGTAAGGATCTTTACTGCTTTACGTCTTGCTTCTTCTTCTTGACGTTGCTTCTTGCTCTTCTTTTTATTTCTCTTTCTTAACTTTTGTTGTGTTTTTTTGTTAACATCTTTTGCAACAGCAACTTCAGACATTGTTGAAAAGGAAAGATCTCAAAGGCTGTAAATTTTGGAACTCCCAAAATTTTTATAAAGTGTCTCTATAGTAACAGTAAATGACGCAAATACAGTCACGGCACCCTGTTTTCCACTTGAAGAAGAGTGGGTGATGTTTTATTTTTTCTTCTTCTCTCTTTTACTCTCCTTTCTTTGCTATGACCGAAATGCCTTCACCTGGTCCTAGTACCAGGTATTCTTCCTTTCCATTTGTGATTCCGTCAATTACAATGGATGGAGGATCCAAATACCCACCCTTTTTTGACGTACGATAAAGATTAATAGTGAAGCAGAAGAGAATGTTAGTTAACTATCCTATTAGGCTTGTATTGCTGGTGGTGTAGGTGGATCTACAGCTGATTTCATTATGCATAGGTACGAATCTATTGACAAGCAAATTTTTTTGTGTAGAGTTGACAATAATTTGTACATATAAGTGTGGATACAGTGAAAACAAGGTTACAGGGGCAACCACATACACGTGTTCAAAAGTATACAAATATGATGCAAGCTTATACAACAATATTTAAACAAGAAGGTGTTATGAGAGGTTTATATGCTGGCGTAACACCTGCGATGATTGGATCAAGTAAAATAGCTAACTATTATCACAAACAAGACAGAATAACTTATATTGATAGTTCCTGGAACAACACTTTATTTTGCTATTTATGAATTAACAAAACGCACATTAAACGACACAAATATACCAGAAGTTGTATCCCATTTGACAGCAGGGTCACTAGGTGATTTGACAGCTTCAATTATTTATGTCCCTTCCGAGGTCTTGAAAACTAGATTACAACTACAAGGAAGATACAATAATCCTCATTTTGTGAGTGGTTACAATTATAAAAATACATGGCATGCAGCAAAGATGGTAAATGACACATATACGAAAGAAAAGAAAAGCGTGCTAAACCAGCAGTCACTAGATTGTAAAATACGATGGTTACGGTGCATTATTTCATGGATTTAAAGCGACTATTTTAAGAGATGTGCCCTATTCTGCTATTCAGTTTGCATGTTATGAGCAATTTAAAAAGTTTGCTCAAAGTAAATTCATTCAACCGGGTGAACAGCTACCCATGGGCATTGATATGATTACAGGCTCATTAGCTGGAGGTATAGCAGGCGCTGTTACAACACCCTTAGACGTCATGAAAACACTTTTACAAACACAACAAAGCAGTGATAAAAAGTCACCAACACCAGCAACTACTGCTTTAACACCCAAACTTATAGAACCTCCTGTCAAACATTATAGTGGTATCTTAGACGGCATGATTTGGAATTATAAAAATCAAGGATTACCTGGTTTATTTAGAGGCCTTGGACCACGTGTGTTTTGGACTAGTCTTCAAAGCGCTATTATGTTTGTAGTTTATGAGCAAATTTTGCATTTGGAATCTGATTTAAGAGAGAAAGGTGATTGGCCACCCTCCACACTAGCAAAACAAATTGTGTAAAAAAAAAAAAACCCCTCCCTCCCAAAATACCTGTATTATAACAAACAAAAAATAAAGAAAGAATATGTAGAATATATATATATATTACAAGTTTGGTAATTCGGTCAATAAGCTTTTTACAATACGTCTACCAGCACGAAGATTCAAGAGACGAATACGTTCGTTATGTAAATGAGCTTGATCAGAAGATTGACCAAAAGGAATATGAACAGCAGGTGCATTACAAAACTTCTCTAGCCAACGTACTGCTGGAATAGATCCACCTTCACGAATATAAAGTGGCTTCAAGTGCCATTCATTTTCTATCGCTTTCTCGACTGCCTTGAAATACTTGCTATTTAAATCACCCAACCAGTGTTCAGCAGCACTTTCAATTTTTACAGAAATCATATTGTCTGAGCCTTGAATCTCAGAAAATACTTGATGGACATAGTTTTCAAACTGGGTACAAATCTCGCTAATTGTTTGGTTAGGGACGACACGCATACTCACAGCAGCTTGAGCAGAACGAGGAATAATGGTAGGATTATTAATTGATACATCGATTTTATGCACGGTCAAAGTAGGGTATCTCCATCGTGACATCAGTTGTTGCTTTAACTTTTCAGGATCATGATCGATTACTTGTTGTTGAGGGTCATTCTTTTCTATGCCAATAATAGGTGATGAGGCAATGGTTGAATGATGTGTTCGTGTACTTGATTGGGTTGCTTCTGAAGTACGCATCCATTCCACAATAGGGTCATACAGTCTTTCTTCAGCTTCTGTAACAGTACTGACATGGTCGTAAAATCCAGGGATCAATACCTTTTTATTATTGTCGACCAGTTTGCCCAACACATGAATCAAATCAATTAAAGGCTCAGAGACAGCACCACCTTCAACACCTGAATGGAGATCAGGTCGCTTGTTACTGATTGATACATTAGCATGAATGACACCACGCAAACCATAAGTGATACATGGCACATCTTCACCCAACCAATAAGAGTTGCTCAAAAGAATCATATCGACATCTTCAAAAAGGGCCTTGTTTTGCTCCACAGCTGAGTAGAAACCCACACTGCCACTTTCCTCTTCGCCTTCAATTAAAAATATAACATTGACATCAAGACGGCCCTCTTTCAAAAGCTCACTAACGGCGAAAATGGAAGCAAGGATAGGTCCCTATGATTTTACTATGAATGGGGGGGGGGGCGGTGCTATAGTAGGATTTACAACTCACCTTGTTATCACTTGTACCACGACCATACAAATAGCCATTCTTACCAGTTAAAGTAAAAGGGTCACTGCCCCATAAATTCTTTTCATTTTCTGCAGCTATCACATCATAATGACCGTAAATTAAAACAGTCGGCACTTTGTTATTGGGCAATTGTTTTCTTCCTGTAAAATGACCATACACTAAAGGATTACGTCCAGGTGCACCAGGAATCTAATATCATCGTATTTAGTCCCTATTTCTCCCTCCCTTTGTCTCTCACTCCTTTGAGTTACCATTCGACTAACTGCACCTAATTGTTGAAGAATATTCTTCAAGAAACGTGCACCTCTTCTGCATTCTTCAAGGTATTTAGGTGTACCACTCACAGTGCGCATGGCAATCCATTTCTCGAGGGCATACAGCATGGTATCACTTGTAGGAGGTACCTCTTGGAAAGAAGCACTAAGTCTTCTAAAAGGTTCGTGTGGAACTTGTTGACGAATAAAAGAAGGCATATCCCAAAACTTGATTGTGTGATCGCTGCTACCAGATATCAAATGGTTGTGATCAATTGTCATGGATAAAACGATGCCTTGATGGTCCATTAGACTCTCAATAAATTCAAAGCCTTCGCTCCAGATTTTAATGGATCCATCAGCAGAAGCACTTACAAATCCCGAGCCTTTGATAGCGACAGATAAGACATCGTCTGTATGAGCCATGACAGAACGGATCAATTGATAGGTTTCTAAATCCCAAATTTGAATATCACCCCCTTGAACACCACAGAAGAGGTATCCATCTTCTGATAAAGCAAGCGAAAGAATGCCTTTATCAGGATTTCCTTTGAGTGTACGTAAAAGGTGAATACCCGACTTTTCAATAGCCCACATCTGTTTTACTGTTAATGATCGTATTCTTGTATGTGCTAGTTTTACTTTACCTTGACATCGCCATCACCAGAACCACTGATTAACACCTCGCCTTCAACATTGGGTATATCATGAGCGTGTAATAAACAATAAATATAGCCATCGTGTGCATTACTGCAAACATTTCTTTCTCTAATAACACATTTAATCACATCTTTATCTAATTCTTCTTGCAGGTGCTCCAGTTCATTATTATCGTTTTCACCATCATCAAAGAAATTAATCATAGTTCCTGCTCTTCTTGGTGATTCTGTATAAATAGGTACATCGGATATGGTGCCGTGTGTTTGAGGATCTGTGAAATCATACCACTTTTTTATACAACTACTTTTAGTCCTCGTCATCTACTTTTTTTTTTTTTTTTTTTTCTATGTCTTTTACCTGAATACTTGTATTTTGACTGCCAAAGTAAATCATTTGATTCACGTTAGAATAACAGATAGAAAAGATATCACCAACATCATGACAAGATTGAATAAGATAAGCACATTTCAATGTCTCCGTATTCCAGACCTAAAATCAATAGGTGTCAATATAAGAAAGTCTGGGTAGTGTTTTATTACATACTCGAACAGTGCCATCGCCTGAGCTACTGAAAAGATATTGTTCATCGTCTGATAAGGTCAATCCAAGTACACTGCCTCGATGTCCTTTCAATATCGTCACTAAAGTAAACGTTTGCATATCCCAAACCTAGATATTCATAACGTGAGCTACTAATTAAGGTGAAGAAACAAAAGTTGCATGGGGATCTTACGTGGATCTGGGAACTTTGACTTCCGCTGAACAAGTAGCGTTTACTAGCTACTAAAGACAAGACAGAATTTCTATCTTCTTGCGAGATCGTGTGTATGCATCGTGTTGGGTAACTAGGTTTATTAGAAAAGTTGGAAAGACTGCCTATAAGAGGCAATCAGTATAGAGTTAAGAGAATAAAAAGTGTGTAGAGTTTGACCTAGTGGTGTTGGACTTTCAGTTCTTAAATAAGGTGAATCCATTAGTTTATAATGAGAAGAAGAAGAAAAGAAGAAAAAATAAAGTAGGAAGGAGATTGAAAAATAAAGAGCATCAAAAAACAGTCAAAATGACAGATGTGATTGCAGCCTCTAACACGTATGATATCCCTCTTTTGCATTTCAAATCAATAGCCAATTAAATTCGTGAAAAAACCAGGCAACCCCTCCTGTATAATTCTTTTTTTTTTTTTTTTTTTTTTTTTTTTT
>JNEK01001076.1:0-23881 GCA_000697295.1 Mucor indicus B7402 | reverse complement strand
ACTGCATTGGAGAATCTTTGTCTTTTTTCTCAATTTTCTTCATTTTTAGGAAAAAAAAAAAAAAAAAAACAGCAATAAGGGGGACAAATTGGATTTTCTTGGTGCTGAGAGCTAAAACTGAAATTTTTAACTTTCTTTCTTGTTTCATAAGAGTTGCATATACCGTACCAATGTCAAGGCCATTATACAGTGAATATTCAAATTTTTATTTCTCTTGTTTTCAGATCGCTAAAAGCTGCTGTTTATAGTACCTCCGGGAAGACGTACAAGTAAGCAGACGTTGTTACAAGTGTTTGTAATGTTCTTTTTAGTCATTATTCCTCTTTAGATGTCTCTCCCTCGGGATTAAGAGTCTCCAAACGAAACTGGGAAAAAGACAGAGAGAGGAAAGAGCAAGATATTGAAGATTTATCTCTTGTGAGTAGGTCTTACGACGGCAATAACAAGCATAGGTTCGATAAAACAGGTCTTCATTCACCATCTATTAATCTTGCATAATCAATAGTTTAAAATATACACAATATCAGCATTCACTATGGCAACATATTAAATCAAAAGTAAAAGCCTTTCTATTAGGGGAATATAGAAAGAGAGACTAATGCTTTTTTATTTTAGATAGAAAAAGTAAAAGATGAAAACAACATAAAAGAATGGGATCCGATAGTTGATCAGTTGCGTAAACTTCGAGAAGGTGTTTATGCATCCGACTGGAGTGAAGGAGATTATTCGTTCTCTATTGAAGGTTTGGTTATTCCCGAAAAAAAAAAAAAAAAAAAAAAAAAAAAAAAGAAAGAAGAAAGTGCATAACGTTATATTGAATAGTGTTTGAATTATCTGTAAATTGCTGTATTAAGGCAGGAAGGTATGAAGAATTAACCAAGAGCCTAATAGGGCTGTTAGATGAATTGTATAAGATTCAGAAGGTGGGGTTTATGCAAATATATCCGAGAAAGCAGCTCAACTCATAGTATTCTAGAAATCAACAAAGCCCTACTATATAGTGTTGGGTATATTATTCCAAGCTTGCTATATGCGTAATACCCGAAAAGCAAAAGATTATTCAGCGCATTTAAACGATAGAACAAATGAAAGTATCTTTGGTAAACGATTTATAGAAGCCATGTTAACTGGAAATCCAATTTTGTACTTTAAACTTTACCATCATAATCCTTACTTGACTTTTAAAATCCTAATGAAGAACTACAATGAAACAATGCAAAGAAAAGCCATTGAAACACTGAGAAAAGCATATATTTCAACGTCAATCAACTGGATAGGAAGATGGATAGGTGTTTATCACACTGACTCTGTTATTGAAGAAGTAGAAAAGCTCGTAAAGCCAACTTGTATCAAGTCAGTCGATACAGAACAGCAAATAGTTTATTTCATAAAAAGACCACAGCCTGGTAGCAACCTCTCACCAAACAATAAAATAAACCAAAAATAAGGCTAGTAAGAGCCTATTTTGTAGAAAGAAAAACTAGTCAATATAGCAGCTTCTTTCAATTACACTATTGTATAACGAGCAAGGAAAGCAAAATTTATTTTCCTTATGACATGATATTTAGCTGTCCTAGTGGCTCATTTGTATGGATATCATAATATAATTCAATTGCGCCTGAAAGAGTTGCCATGAACCTAAGTCTCATATCCTCTTCAACGTCAATATCCATTCTCTGTGTATCAGAGTCAATACGAAGATCTTGATATTTATCTTGAAGCTCAATGATCATCTTCTCCAGTTGTTGCAATTTCTTACTTGTTCCAACATTCTTCGTTTCTATAGAAATGTAAGATTCGCATATCCAGATTACACACCTTTTGCGAACATACCTAGAGTCACATCGGTTGAATCCAAGTAAAGATCGTTTATTCTCTGCATTAAAGTAGCCTCCACTTTTAATAAAGCAGGAGGATAAGCACATTGTATGTAAAAATCAATCGAAGACGAGGTATCTAGGTTATATGTGTCTAATAAATAAGAAAAATGATATGTCTTTTCTTTATACCTCGAGAAAGCTGAATTGTTACTGGACTGTATGGATGCGCTGCGAGGAAAAAAAGTGCATGCTCTGCTCCTTTTCTTAGTATATTTTCAGAGTCTTCCCTAAAAAAGTATCAGACATTATTTTTCTTTAGAGCCTGTAAACATCATTTTACCTGGATAGTCCTTGGCATAATAGTGATCCTAGAATAGCCCTGTATTTGTCTTCAGTCAATGAAGGATCAATATTGTATTTTAAGTGGATCGATTTTGAACGAAAGAGGAACGTGTGGAACATCTAAGTTTCTGACATCAACAAACTAGGATTACCTTATATTATCTACTTTCTCACCTCTTTTGGTTTATATTTTTGAAGTAATGTGTCTAACGGGTATACTCTTGATCTATCATGCAACACTTGTAAATTATACGATTTGATCAAATTATTGGAAACATCATCGAGCCCTCTTCTTTCAATACTCGACTCTATGTCGAAACGACAGGGCTTTATAAAATGCAAATCGTCTATGATCATGTCACATAGTGGGAATCGGACTGTGTCTTTCTCAAGTGTCATGATTAAACTTGCACTCACTTCAAGAGGAAAGATCAACGTTTTGAAGTCCATGAATAGATCGCGTTCCCAAACAATGGATTTCTCTATGCCATTTTCGTAGTGTGGCTCAAACCCTATAACTGACACTAGCTTTGACTGCCCCGTGTTTGATGCCGATGAGAATAAGTCGAGACATAGGTCCCATCGTTCGAGCTCTAAGAATCTTGATGTCTTTATACACAGTCTCAAATACGCAGTTGTTTGGAGACTCAAGTTCTCGGATGAATTACTCTTCAAAATAGGTCGTACAGTGAATTCAAACCCGTTCGTATCAAAAGAGTTAACCATGCCTAGTTGGCGTTTATCTTGAATGCCTTTCAATGCGTATAATGTTCGATTTGTTCTAGCCAGTTTTTGACTTAATTCCTATGTAAGAGTATAAATTTAGGGACACAATAAAACAAACTTATGATGAATTGCAACCTCTTCTTTTCGTTCTAGTGATTGAAGGCTTGCTTCGCTTTTCTCTAGTTCTTTTAAGCTCAATTCTATCAACGCCTGTATCGCTTCTGGATCATGTTCGACTGACACTGGTTGAGGATTGAATTTTATTTCCTTCCAATAAACACTACTTTCTTGATCTGTGACAAGGGTATTAATTAAGATACTTTCAGCATCGGTTAAAGTGATTTGGTGCACGTTTGTTGTGCTATTTAATAGTGTTGCGTGTAAATCAAAGCCGTTACTTTTGTCCTCCAGCTGAAAATCCAGCAAAGATGTTGTTGAACCGTTAGACACCAGATATGCCAAGTCCTAGTATGCACTTTATTAAATACATATACCAATGACAGAATAAAACGTACTTTGACTTTAGTCACTGCCATTAATGGCCCATTTATATCAAACTGTTGTACAAGTAATCCTTGGTTTTCGGTACTCTTTGTATCTTGTGAATAAAGAACAATTGTTCCTTGATCTCTATTCATATCACATGTCAGATATAAACCCTTAATATGAGTTTTGTCGTTTACCCTATGGCTAGACAGGTGTTTAAATCTGGAGATAGTTCAGGTACGCAAATAAAATCTAACAAGACAATCTTCTCATCCTCTACCCCATTCAATGTAAATAATATGGTGTCTTCTATGCTTTCATTATCGGAACCCACGAATCTCCATAGTGCAAAGTTTTTTTTAGTATAAATAAATCCATTTGTTGTGTTAATTTTAAAGAACTCGGTGAAAGAAGTATGTATATTTTTGACAGGTTGACAAATATGCGAAACAGTCAAAAAGTCGTCGAAGTAAAATTTTGACCGTGCGTCACTAAAACGCCTGGTAGATGCATTATACATTTGAGTGCTACGTTCAGAAAATAAAAGTATGTTTTCCACATCGCATGAGACTATGTGTGTAATATCTTCAGCAATTTTCATGTCTTTGCGTTGGCTTAGTTTCATGCGTTTTGGAGAGTGGTGCTGGCTATCTTCTAAACTATTCCTATAAAAATACCTAATGAGACAATGTTGAGATGTACGCTTTTTTTTTTTTTTTTTTTTTTTTTTTTTTTTACTTTCTATATTGCCATTGATATACTGAATTTGTGCTTGATCGAAGAATGACACGACAGATCTCAGAATGGCCACTGCATGCAACAATCGCTTGAGATACCGATCCTTCTATTGAAACATGTGTTGCGAACTATGCAAAGACTCATTTAGTTTGTTTCTTCTTAGTTTCAAAAGTACACGACACACCTCTTTTTGTAAAAAGTAGACTTGTCCCGACGAATCGAATATAAAACTCGATCCATGGACAGAACAACCACGTAAATTGAGAGAATTAACATCATTGACAGGTAAAGATCGACTTTGTAAGATCTCAGTTTGAATGATTTCCATAATTTTGAGATGTCTAAAAGGTATATGTATGTATGGAACAAAGAACAGCTGAAGTATGGTGTTTTTTTATTTTTATAAAAAAATTTCTCAGCCGCACTGCAAATCAAAACAACATGATCATGCTAAAAGACCTTATGTTCCAGTCCAAACATTCTAACAGGATCACTATAAAAGAAAACAATATGTCAATACGTATGTTTTATAACGTATATATGTAAAGTTTAACACTTGGTTTATACATACAATATACGGTGTGGGTTGGTTTCACCGAGAGCAGTGATAGCGTTCACATCTTGCGGCTCCATCTTGAAATAACATTCAAGATTTTCTTTAATCCTAGAGGGCGTTTTTGATTTTGGAATGACACAATAACCTCTACTAAGTCCCCAATTCAAAATTACTTGAGCAGGCGACTTGTTATACTTTTCAGCGAGGCTCTGAACCACGGGATGTTCAATTACGCTAGCACCTCCTGCGCGAAAATTGGGGCTCCCTACTGGAGAAAAGGCGGTTAACATGATATTGTTGTCTTTACAGAACTCAACTAGCTCAACCTGAGCTAATCTAGGGTGGAGCTCCACCTGGTTCACGGCTGGTGGGATTTCACAATGGTCCAACAATTCTTTCAATAATGGAATAGTAAAATTCGAGACACCGATAGAGCGCGCCTTACCGTCCTTTACAAGGCGTTCCATAGCACGCCATGTGTCGATAATAGGTACGTTTGTTGGTTTTTTTTCGCCTAAAACCGAGATATTGTCGTACCCTTGGAACTCCCAAGAGAACGGCCAATGCATCAAGTATAAATCCACATAGTCCATTTGCAACTCCTTTAAATCTTGGTCTAGTGCTGGACCCACATGTTCTGGCTCATGAAAATTTTGCCACAGCTTTGAAGTAATAAAGAGATCTTTTCGAGGGATATCACTTTCCTTGATGGCATTTCCTAGAGCCTTCTCTGTCCTGTCTATATAAAGTGGGAGAAAGCATTAATCTTTTAAGCACGCATCTTCAGCTTTACGAATGACATGCACTTACAAATTCGAGCAGTATCAAAATGGCGATAACCTGTCTGTAAACCTACTTTCGCAGCAGCATATACTTGCTCAGGAGTATCTGTGCCTGCGTAGGTACCAAACCCAATCACAGGCATGTCATATCCATTACCAAGCTAGGCATAGAAAATGAACATCTGTTAAAAAATGTTTTTGCACATTGGTTGTATATGTGAAGTGCTACCTTAATTCTCTGAGTATGTGTCATAATCGATGCATATAAGATGAAAAAAATAAAAAGAGAATAGAGAAAGGAAAACGTTACAATCTTGAAATAAACTGTCTTCCATGATGATGCTTTTTGTCACACATTCACCAAATAAGTATAGATGCACTTTGAAACAGACCACCTGTAATTTAAGGCTGTCAGCCAATAAAATAAAAATCACAAAGTTAAATAAACATACACCTTTTTTTTTTTTTTACCGCTACCCTTTGCAACATGCGATCTATTTTCCTGATATTATTCGCATTTGCTTTGTTAGTTCAGTATCATACAGCTTTACCTGTGCAGGAGATAAATGACTTAATTCTAATAAACGATCGCGATTATTGGTGGCCAAGTCTGATCAGTGCCCCCATGGTGAAATTGTTGGGCGACGAATGTTATGAAAGTCTATTTGAAGAATTCCAAATCACCAACGTTCCTTGTATTAAATTAGCGATTTCAAAAGCTTTAGGGATCGGTATTGTCGTAGGTGGGGCCATTGTCAAAGTACCTCAGATCATCACCATCCTGAAACATCGATCGGCAAAGGGAATATCACTTGCCTCATTCTTACTAGAGACATGCGCTTATGAAATTGTGCTTGTGTATAATACTCGGCTACATAATCCCTTCAGTACATATGGCGAAGTGCTATTCATGACAAGCCAAAACGTGCTTATTTCACTGCTCATTGTGTACTATAATGAGGAAAGACACTTGATAGGACCGTTACTGGCTGGATTTGGTGGTGGCTATCTTTTACTGAATATTATACCTAGTTGGCTCATGTCTGTGCTCTATGCTGCACAAATACCTATTGGGTTGGCAAGCAAAATACCACAAATCAGGGCAAATTATAAAAACCAATCTACAGGACAATTATCTGTATTTGCGGTGCTAAATTACTTTGTTGGTACATCTGCAAGAGCATTTACAACATGGACTGAACTAGACGATCCCATTATGCTAGGTGGTAATTTACTGGCAAGCGTACTCAATGGTGTACTAGTGATACAAGTCATCATGTATTGGGAAAATAAGAAGCCTTTGACAAAGCAGCAACCACATTTACCCATTGTTATGTCAACTACTTCTTCAAAAGCAGACTAATATCACAAGCATATACCTTTAGACTACAGCAATGACCATTTATCTAAATAATAAACTTCATAATTCACTTCCGTACCTTATGGGACAAAATGTTCAATGTCAAAACTTTTCACCATGAAAATAGATACATGGGGTTTCGTAGGATTCAAAAAGGGTTACAATTTATCTCTTTTGAGTTCAAGATAACTGCATGCCTGCCGCGTTGGCCTCTAAACTGCAGCTCTATAGTGTACGGGACTTTTGAGGAGAAACCCGCTTTGTAAAACACGGGATTTTAATATATTTAAAGTCTCATGCGAAATCTTTGTCCCTTTTTCCACAGCTTTTCTCAACACACTATGTCAAACATTGACCGATCCTTTCTTACCCCTCTATGTCGAAAGTTTGCAGAGGAAGTACCCTCTCAGAGCGACTCAACAATAGAAGAAATGAGGGCAGGCTGTGTGGCTCCTACAGACTTACTCCCACACATTGATTACTTTGTCAATAAAGTCGAAATAAAGGCCTCTAAAGACGGTCATATCATTCCTGTGCATATTTACAGGCCCAAAGATATCCCTTCAGACGATATTCTACCTGCCATTGTGTACCTGTAAGCTTCCCTTGATTTGATATTACACGGCTTGTTAAGATGTATTATGTTAGGCATGGTGGAGGATTTTGTCTTCCTGGTGACGAAGGTCATAAATACTTGGCACAAAAAGTACATATAGATAAACAAAGACCATTTCAAGTTGTCTTTAATCATATATATATATATATATATAGCTTGCTAATGATGCCAAGTGCGCTGTTCTTTATGTCATCTACTCGCTCAGCCCCGAAGTGAAGCTTCCTGTTCCGTTCGAAGAGACGTATGATGTTGTAGCTTTTGCCACCGATCCTGAACACGCTAAAACAATTCATGTCGATCCTACACGTATCGCCATTGGTGGTGATTCGGCAGGAGGTAATTTGAGTGCAGGTGTTTGTTGTAACGTAGACACAAAAGCTTTTACAGGTGTAATATACTAACTTACGTGATAAAGTGCTAGCTAAACAGAGAGGTGAATTGAAAAATAATCTCAAACTGCAGATACTGTACTATCCAAAGCTAGATGATGATTTGGAGACGGAGTCATACAAGCTGTTTGGAACTGGATTTTTTGTCAGTAAGGAAACGGCTCAATTCTTTGAAAGCCAATACAAATCCTCTGATACGCAGGTAAGTATTATTACAGAGCCAGGGAAAGCCTCAGTCGAAGAAGTTGCTGGTTTACCTCCAGCTGTCATTGTTGTTTGTGAAGCGGATGTTCTTCGTTCTGGTAAATATAACAAAACGTGATGTATAGGTAACTTTTCTAATAGTTTTTTTTATATTTTTTTTGTTCAGAGGGCGAAAAGTATGGTCGTACACTCTTAAAGGCTGGCGTGCCCGTCACTTCAGTTCGCATGAATGGTGTCATTCATGGTTTTTTATCTATTCCCGCTCTTTTTTCGGACGAAACAATTGCTGCTATTGATATTGGATCTTCAAGTCTTCGTAGAGTATTTTACAAGAACAATTAAACTCTCCATACATTATGTGGTTTTTACATGATACCGTATTCCTACCCAGTTTAGTGGGTAGATAGTCAGGGCATACACAGAGTGAAAGTTGTCCACAGTTTGTATGTAATATAGTAAGACTCTAGTGGTGGTTGTTGATTGCCTTGGCGGATGGAGTCAAAGTCCTTTTAATCATGCTACTACCAGTTGTATTTTTAATTTATTGTGATACAAATCTTGTGTGCAATTATCGCAATGTGTCGTGAGTTCCTCTGACCCGCAGTTGCCTAGTTGTAGAACCACTGCATCATATCACAGTAACCTTTTAAACAACAAAGAAAAAAGGAATTTTCTTTATTGAAAGAAAGCGGAAGTAAATCCTAAGTTTTAGATTCTATTATGAGTTTAGGGCTTTCAGTTTGAAAAAAAAAAAGTTGAAGTTTTCTGTCAAGATGACACACATGGATGCTGCTGAAAGAACTCGCTTAGCCGAAACGGAAAGAGACAATTTAGACATTGTTAAAAAATTACGAGCAGATCTAAACATTATTGAATATGTGTCCTACAGTCATTCATCTCAAAGTGAAAAGGAGCATTCCTTTACCTTTACTGTAAGTAAGTTCTTATGAAAAAGTTGTCATAGCTCTTAGCTCATCGCTTCGTTAAAAAAAAGGCATTAAGAGGACCTGATATGATTATTGTACCTCCACTTTCTTTTTACAACAAAACATATACTGAACTTACATTTATTTTGCACCTCGGTAAAAACTTATGTGGACATGATGGTATTATTCATGGTGGTTTAGCAGCTACTATTCTCGATGAAGCACTTGGTGGTGTGGTATTGTTTAATTCATCATTGCAAAAATAACATGAAAGCTAAATAGTATGAATAGGCATTTCCCAATCTTCCAAATAAAAGTGGATTTACAGCTAATTTGAATATTAATTATAGAAAGCCCATAAAGTCAAATCAATGGGTTGTATTAAAAGCTAAATTAGACAAAAAAGAAGAACGCAAGGCTTATGTCGTTGCAACTATTCAAGATATAGACTGTTCTGTAATTTATACAGAAGCGAGCTCTTTGTATATTGCACCCAAACCTGCTTCTCAGCAACAATAAATTCGTGCGGTCTCATTTGTAAACGTGCAGATCCGTTAAATTGAGATTTTATAGTCCAATTACATGTCAGCTTTATATGATTTCATATGTTTTTGTACGCTATTACACAAAGCTATAACCTTTCGTTTTGTATGACGCAACATATATAAAAGAAAAAGTAAATAGTCAATGTGAAAGATGATGAAGATGATGATTGTTCGAAATGTGCGTCATCTTACAGTAGTTTATTTGTTCCTTTATTTTACTATTGGGTGTTGTACACACAACCAATTATCTTTCTCGATAAGCTAAAAATAAAAAAAAAAAAATATAAGCCTCATTTTCTTCTCTAAATGATAGGTGACTGGTCGTGTTTTATTTTGAGCGTTTTGATTTAAAACTAGGGAGAGAAAGTATTTCAGATCCACAAAAAAAAAAAGGTTTCAGCTTAATTACAACAAGCATTTCGTACACTGTCACATAAGGATATCTTGTGTTTGCGCTTTTTTTTTTTATATATTTTTACTAAAATTAAAACTCCTCTTTTTAATCAATTTTTTTTGTCTTTTTCTTGGTCTTTTTCTTTTTCTTTTTTTTTTTTTTTTTCAACAGTAGAAGTGATGTCTCGTCTTTATTCGCCTTCAGAATGGGTGGCTCCTATGGTACCTATTGCTTCATTGGCTATATTACCTCTTGGACCTATCTTTTTCCCCAGAATTTATCTTGTTTTATTGTTTTTATATTTTACTGTATTTCTTTATACTCAAGTAAATCATGTTTGTAAATTCTTTGCGACTTCCCGTAAGATTAGAAGAACAGTGCGTAAATGGAATAGAAAGTTAGACAAAACCATTCTTGAAACACCTGCTGTTGGAAGCAAAAAAGAAGATACTGAACTCTTAAAGAAGCGTGTGGCTAATGCTGATAGCGAAGATGAAACTTTGGATGATATTGAAGAAAAATTACACTATTATGAAGACACCCACTACTTTCATGCTTTTATTATACCAAACTATTGTGAACCAGAAGGCTTATTGAAAGATACAATTGAACGTATTGCCAACCACAGGTAAAATACTTGAGAAAAAAAAAAAAAACACTTGCCAACAGCTAAAATAACATCTCTATTTGTTTAGTACGGCTCAAGATCATTATGGTATTATTTTAGCTATGGAACAATCAGAACCCGGTTGGGAAGAAAAAGGCCGTCGTCTTCAATCTTACTTTTCCGATAGATTTGCTCAATTTGTAATTACTGGACATCCTTCTGATATTCCAGGTGAAAGTCGAGGTAAAGGCTCAAACGTTGCTTATGCTGCAAGACATGGTTGTATGGAATTATTATCAGCTGGTATCGATCGTCGTAGAATCATCATTACTGTCTCTGATTCTGATTCGGCTATTCCCGAACTTTATATCCGTGAAGTAGAAGAGTCTTTAAACAAGGCTGAAGACCCTTATCACTTATTATGTGCTCCTCCTATCTTTTTCTCTCGTAACTGTTTTGATGTACCTGCTGCTGTACGTGTCACAGATATTACTTGGTCCGCTATGGTTATGTCTAATTTAAGCAACAGTCGCGGTATGTGTATCCCTTGTAGCAACTACTCTCTCTCTATGGTGTTGGCTGATAAAGTAGGTTATTGGGACACTGATGCAGATGCAGTGGGTGAAGACATGCATATGTGGTTAAAATGCTTTTGGAAAACGGAAGGACAAGTACGAACTGCACCTATTTATGTACCCATTAATTTGACCAATGTTCAAACAGAAAGTTACTTTTCTAATGTCAGTGCTCGTTATGTTCAAGCTAAACGTCATTACAATGGTGTCGCTGATGTTGCTTATACTCTTAAAAATGCTTTCCAAACACCTACTATTAGTTTATTTGAACGTCTTAAAGTATGCGGTATTATTCTCGAAGCTCACATGGTACCTGCTACATCAGGTTGGCTTATGTTTGCTGCTGTTCCTTTGATGCAATTCATTCTCTTCCCTCCTTTTGCTTGGCTTACACTTGTGAAACCAGAAGATAATCCTATCTTGACGAGTGAATTTTACGGTCATCTTTGGGCTTTGATTAAATTGATCACTTTATGTTTGCCTTTGCCTTTATTTGGTACACTTGCTGTTTATGAACAACTTCACCGTGCCATTGATAGAGAATTCTTACACAAGTCAAAACAAGAAAGTAGAAAATGGACAAACTTATTGGATTATGTCAATTTACCCATTGCAGCTTGGTTATTCATGACTTTGCCTTCCACTTTAGCTTGTCTTAAGAGACTATTAAATCGACAAGAAAAATACATTACATCAGAAAAATTATTTAGAGGTGACAATAACGGTTTATTGTACGAGTCATCATCTACTCCTATTGTATAAAAATCACATACTCTATATATACTCCTCCTCCTCCCCGAATGATTATTATTACTATTACTACTAACTATTCTTCTTTTTTTTTTCTTTTGCTTTTTTTAACCTAATACTATTTACAAGTTCTCTCTCGTTTTATAATACAAAAGAGTTGTATTATTCTAATAAATCTGTCAAATCAAACTTTTTGTAATTCTGCAGTTTGTTTCGTTATCAATCTTATGCCGATGAATTTACCTTGTTTATACTATACATGCATTATTATTTATGGTCACCAACACAAAATAAAACGGGGATGTGCATTTTCTTTGTTGTTCTAACCCAACCTTATTCTAGGTAATTTTTGTCAGGATTTTCATTATGTCCGGTCTTTAGAAAAGAACCACCAACACCTTATAATTACAACTTGTTCTCGTAGCATAGTGTTCCTCCCCCCCTCCCCCTTCTCATTTGTTATTAAGAAGTTAAATTTCTATAGTCAATTTATTACGTTTCTCCCTTCACCCCCCCCCATATACAATCATATTATTTTCTATTCAACTCCATCCAACTAGCACCTAGGCCCACAGACTCAAACCCTGCCTTTTTAAAAAAGTTGAGACTCGGTGTATTTTCAGAATGCACAAATCCACTAAAATAAAACTGCGATAGTGGTACATCAGGCAACTCTTTTTGAAAATAGTCTCTCTGGAGCCTGCAGAGATCGGCCAAGACAGCATCGGCTAATCCTTGACGACGAAAGTCTGGTAACACATGGAGAGCAGCAGAAGCAACTTGACATAATAATAAGATTATTATACCATGAATATTTAGCTATATATATATATATTACTTACAATCTCGATGGGATAGTGACCATGCTACTAATTCTTTTGTATCTTTTCTACGTATACCTGCTGCAATACGACTACAGTCCTTGAGATAATTCAAATCAAACTCAATCTTGTTACTTGATTGTACAAGCAAAAGATCCTCCCCGCTAAATTGGCTCGTACGTTCCAAATGCTCGGGTAAATCCATCACCTCAATAGGAGCACTTGCTTTCTTTAGAAATTTACGATGGGGCATATCCATACCCACTTTATAATGTTTATAAAATGCAGATATCCACAATACATTTGTTTCGCAAACAACCATATCTAATCATAAAAGTAAGTATCTCTTCTTTACTTTCCTCGTATCACTTTATACCTTTGTCATTCTTGTACGTATCTTCTATGAACCAAGTCACGACTTGTTCTACTTTATCTAAAGCACGTCTATACAATTGCTCATCTTTCTCGTCTTTGAAATAAGCATAGTTGTTGCCTTTCCTTTCTTCCCCGTGAGAATATTCAATTGCCTTTTCTGTCAACTCGGACGATTCAAGTTGGATCTCGGAATTGACAAATAGGCGAACACGATGTTGCCATTCAAGTATCCAAATGACAATGTCATTGGTGTGGAGTGGATCAGGGTGAGTGGTCCAAATGGAAAGTTCGTCTGGTGGTGCTATTGTGCTTTCTTTGGTATTGACAAGATACGAAAGAAGAGTAGCAGTAGTTGGTGTATTCTTAGCAGCGTAATGCTTGAGCTGTGAAAGTTGTTCCTCGCCACCCCACTTGTACAAGTCAACTGTCATTTTTAATATAAACAAACAAACAAACAAACAAACAAAAAAAAAAAAGAGAGACTCTTTTATTGTCATTTGCTTATTAATATAGTGGAGATCTGATGTTGAAAAAAAAAAAAAATAACGACCTATTGTAGGCAGCAATTCAAAGAGAGAGTGCGTAGAGAGAGCTTAGAGGGTACCAGCAATCTGAATTCGAGAAACACCTGCGCTGACATGCTGAAACCCTGACTTTATAAAAAGGTTTAAACTGGACGTATTTGATGGTTCAATAAATACATTCAAATAGAGTTTGGACAGTGATGTAAGGGGCAATTGATTCCGGAGATGATTTCGGTGAACCCTGGAAATATCGGTGACAACAGCTTCGGCTAGTCCTTGTCGGCGATAGTCTGGTAGAACATAGAGTGCACCTATAGAAACTAGATAGAAAAATTCCATAAATAAAGTGGAAGTATACAGCAGTAAGAGTTTACAATCAGGGTGGGTCATAGCCCAGGCCACCAATTGCTTAGTATCTTTCTTTCGGATGGCTGATGACAGACGGCTACATTTCTTGATATAATCATAGCTAAAAATATACTTATTGTTTGCTTGTACAGTCGCTATGTCTTTATCAGTTTCTATCTTTGTTCGTTCCAGGTGATCGGGGATCTTTACATCACTTGGTGGTACGAGAGAGGCTTGTTTTACTAAGCGACAATGAGGCAAACTGAGCGTTAGTTTGCAGTTTGTGTAGAAGACAGGCAACCACAATAAATGAACATCACCAAAAATAGGCGCATCTATAACCATATGTTTTTAAGTTGTGGAGAATGACTTATTTAGTATTACCTATTTTTCTTTTCTCGCTGAAATAGTATTTTACCACCTGCTGAAGTGCGTGAATGCTCTGTATCAACAGAGCTTCATGCTCTTTGCTGTCGGCCGCTTGTTGATCGAGTACAAACTCTGAATTTAAGAATACACGAATGCCTTCTCCATAATCACATATCCAAACCACAGTATCGGTTGTGCATAAAGGATCAGAATGTGATGTCCAAATGTTTACATGAGCAGGATTCATGTCCATGAGAAAACCTAGATTGGACGCGCTAGAAGGAGTATGTTGTATAAGATAGCGTTTCAGTTCTTCTATTTGCTCGCTCTTTGACCACAAATACAAACTCACTGTACTGTCTGACATGTATTAGAAAGTAATCTAATGAAAAGAGAATATACTTGACATTTATTATGAGCAACTGGACCCGAGAAAAGATTACATAATCGTCCTTACTGCGGTAGTACTCTGGTGCATGATGCATTAAAGTAATAAATGAGGGTTTATGTTACACTCACAATAAAAGGCATTAAATTTATGTTCTGTGTACATCATTATATATAGAGCGAGTTATGTGGAGAGGGGTATAATACATCCAGTATACATTGCTTTATCTGTATTTAGGCGGGAGGAGCAGCAGGAGGGGGGGCAGTAGCAACAGCACCTCCTCTGTTAAACCAGGCAGGTCTATGCAATGGCCAAGCAGGCGCCGAAAGAAATGGTGGTAAATAGGACCCTCTCTTTGTATTTAACATAATTAGCTCATGTTGTCTTGCAATGACCGACTATACAGTTACAATTAGCACATTATAGACACATACCACCATTATAATTGACTTACATTAATGCTTTGAATGACATAAGCTACGATAAAACATACGATTAAACACGATTGCATGATATACACGCCCTTTGTTGCCACATAATGATGTGCTATGGAATTTTTTTTTAGGTTGGGTGACACTTGATTGAAATAGATTTACTTTACCATGAGCTGGGTTTTTATCCAAAGCTGTTGTAATGCAATAGAGGAACCCTGTATGAAAAAAGATATCTAAACCCATAAAGAATAGATACGATCCCGCTAATGCGGCACCCAAGATATGAAATCGATGATGAACGAGTGACATTATCATAAACACAACGACCAAGACAGTGAGTAAAATAGCCCTTCCATATTCTGAGGTAATTGACAAATTATCTTTCCATCCTAAAATCCACAAACCAAAGGCAAGCGCTCCTAGACCACCAACTAGCATTAGGTAAAGCTGGTAGGTGATGGCCATGCAAAAAATAACCACCAATCCAACGATAAAAGGCACAATCAAGTAAATGGTCTGTCGATTGGTTCCGTAAGTTTGGGAAGGCTCGAAATTGGCCAACATGACCCAAGTAACAAAACCAAGTGTAGTGAATCCGGATAAGTTCTGTACGTGAATACCAGTTGGACTGAAATCCCATGCACTGCGAGTGGCTAGCAATAAACCTACACAGATCAAAATCATACCTGCAAATACACCTTGAATGCTCAAGTTATATCCATCATCTTAAAAAGAGTAAGTTCATATATATGCACATTATTATCATTCAATTACCTAGTGCAATGGCACTGTCAGGTAAATAAAGAACACCTGGTTCATACGTAGGCTCAGTTACTGGAGCTGCAGCAACATGATGTACGAATCTTAGGCAAATTAAAGTTTTTATAAAAGCGTTCATAAAGTTCAAAAAGATAAAAAAAGAAAACAACAAACAATAAAAAAAAAAAAAAAGAGAGAGTTTTTGTCCTTTAACGATATCAAAGAGTCAAATTTGGAAATCGTTGCTTTGTACTCACAACAATAATAAACACTATTTTATATAAACCAGGCTTTTCATCTTATGATTTATTTTAAAGCCATTAAGGTCAATTCAGCAAGAACATTCTTCGATAATACCAGCACAGGCTTTTTTCTTTGGAAGAGGAATATAATATAAGAAGTCGATCTCGTTTACAGTAATCAGCTCTGTTGACTGACTAAAGTTCCAATTATATTATACATAAAAATTTAAGGCAAAAAAAAAAAAAAAGATATGTATATATTTTTTTCATGATTATGAGGGTGGGGGGGATATTTAGACAGGTTGAGATGGATGTAATAAATGCTAATTTCAAGTAATTTTAGAGCCTATCGTTGGGGCTCAATAAGTATAGACTTCCAGTTTTTTACCAATTGATGACAACGACTTTTTATTTCACCATCGTCCATAAAGTCGTAAGCACAAGCTGCTTTCACTACTTTGCCAAGTTTTGTCTCCTATAATATGATAAGCACTTTATAATGATTGTAATATTATTTTACTTTTAATAGATGGTATGTCAATGGTATCTCTTCTATTTCTTTAACCACTGACAAAATTTTAGGGTAATCCTCTATGGGAATTTCGCCCTATGTAGGATTATAAGCAACCCAACTAGCATAACATGACAAAATATTACCTCTTGTTTGTTATACACTAAACGCTGTAATCGATGTCTTATAAGATAAACTTCTTTATACTCTTTTGTATTTTTAAAATCATCTTCGCTCTCCATAGACTCTGATATACGCTAATACATATTTTCATATATAGGCTCATTTTATGATACGAGATAAAGAAACACTTACTCTTTTCTTTGTCTCATCTTCCTCTTCCTTTTGTATTAACCTCCTCGTCTTTTTCTTTGTCGTTATTACTTTACGGTCTTTGTTTTCTACTAAAGACGGATTTAATGCTTGCCTCACTGCAAATTCTAAATCTTTTGACTTGAACTTATTGGCCTTCAAGTCATTTTCGACATCAAAAGTATCGAATGGTCGAATAGCATCAGGACCAAAAAAACCACTAACACCGCCCCCATTGAGTATATAATATATATATATATATATATTCCATAATATGACTGACTTACTAGTCCTTTGTACCGTAAAAAATAACAGTATATAGCGTTCCTTTTTTTGTTTTTGCCCTTTGCTTTAAAACATGTGGAGGTACAGCTTGGTCTGGTTCAATCTAAACAACTCAATGATTATTAATCAATCTTGTATCGTATCTATGGGGATTTTTACTCTTGCTGGCCACCATGGATACCCTTTTAGTTTTGCAAATACATTGGTTCCTGGTGCATATTTGGGTTGTTGTTGGCGCATTGATGAGAAAAAAAAAAAAAAAAGAAGAGAAAAAAACTATCTAATTTACACAAAATATTAAAAACAACATATGATGCATTTAGTATCTTGGCCAATCAAAACGTATAAACGACAACAAGCTTTTGTTTGCAGTAGTATATTCTGAAACCTTGACATTTCTCAGGTGCCACTTCCTAAAGTGCTCTTTTTCTTCGAAAGACCTTCCCTTCTTTTAAGTTCCTCAGATGTAGTTTGACAAGAAGATACCATAAGAACAACGCTACTTTATTATTTACAACACCAACGTAGCTCATGAAAATATATGACACAATGTAGCAATAATAAGCTATGATTATTCCGTAACATTATGCATGGAATTGTTTGACATTTTATATAACTTTCTTTATTGTATACCATTACATAGTTGATGAGCCGCTTGTACCTCGGCTAGGTTATGGGGATGTGACTTCATTCTTGATCATCAAGGTCACCACTATTGGAGTGTGGAATAACTCTACATGAATTTAAATGAGAGAAAGGGGGAATGTCCAAGATATTGACGTACAGGACCTGCGTACAGCCATCAGTAATAAAGGGCCTACTAGAGTGCATTCACGTTTTCACAGTGTAAAGTAGATTTTGTTGGCAGTCCTTTTTTTTTTTTTTTTTTATAAAAAATAATGTGTGGTGGTCATATGGCGTTTACAGGGACATGAATTTGTAACGACATGTTCAAAGTTTGTTGATGTATATTTTTTGAAGGGAATAGGATATCTATAGGCCTAGAACCCTTGCCCAGCTTTACATATATAAACTCATTTATAGAATATTACACTTTTTATTATTATTCCATTTAGGTATCTTGTTGGTTACCTAAACCTGTATTTATTTAGACTGATTTAACCAAAAATAGACCTTTTTTTTTTCTTTCTCTTCTCCTCAAAAATTTATTGTTAAAAAGACATTATTCCTTCTCTCTTACCCTGAATCTATCATATAGGTAGTTTTAAAGGCAAACACAAACATCTAATGTGTACATAAGCAACACAGGTGTGAGTCTGTTTTTGTTTGATAATATATTTTTTTTTTTTCAAACTCATTTGAAAACAATAAAGTAAACAAAACACGAGATTTGACTTTTGGTTCTAGATGTCATGTAATACTTTAGCCACAGTTATTAATAACTAGTGTGTTTTATTAGACTGGAAGAGAGAGCATATGTAAAAATAACTGATTTGTAATTCGTTACTATGACGACGTTTTGTACATAAAGGATATCTTATTTATTAACTGTGATACTTAAGATAAGGGCTCCCTATTAGTACCAGTCTTTTGTATTTGTTTGAAAGAATTCGACCAGGCACATGCGTACATACATTGCCCAATAAAATTCTTTACAACACGCGTCTACAATTGTCTATAATGGCATTTTATCGCCACTGAATGCTTTATAGTTAGTGGTGTTGATGAAAGGTCATAGGCCAAGACATTAAATTAAAATGATTCCAGATAGACATAAACTACAAACACTATGATCGCAGAAGATGGTCATTTCTGAGCTTAAATGACTATTAATAAAGCTTGTAAACAATCAAAATGACAGATGTGCAGTACTATAAACTATAAACTTTAGTAAAAAAAAAAAAAAAAAAAAAAAGAAGGCATAATTATGTAAAAGTTAATATCGTACAAAAATTCATTATTTTATTATTGTGTACATTTTATCCAATGATCATTTTACTTCTAGTAACTTATTGCTCTTCAAACTCCTCCTTCATTCTTCCTCTCCACACTTTTTTTAGAAGCCTCTTTTTTTCTCTTTCTTTCTTTTTTTTTTATATTTAACTTATACTTTAAAGGAACAACAAAACAACCTCACTTTCCTTCTCTTTGTTTTCTATAGATCGAAGCGACTCTCCCTCCCTTTCCAGTCTTTTATAATATGAAAGTTACTTTTATTTGCCTTGCAGCACTTGCTCAACTTGCACTAAGTGCTATTGCAGAACCAATCACCATCCCACTTTATAAACGAACCGAAGACAGCGGTATTATTAAAGCTGCTGGTAAAGCACTCGAAAACGGCGTGGTAAAAATAAAAACCATCAGAGCAATATGTCGAACAACAGGCTAACAGTGTTATATAAATAGCTTGCTGGTAAAGTTAAAATTGGTAACCCTCCTCAAGAATTCGTTTTTGCTTTTGACACCAGTAAGTTTATATTTTTATTTGAGGTTGTACCTAATTATTAAGTTTTAAATTACAGCTATTGGCTATTCTTGGGTTCGTGGTTCTAGAGTAACGTATTAAAATTGGATATGAAGAAGATGGTTTAACCTCCCTTTTTTTTTTTTTTTAATAGTGTAAGACAGAAAATTGTCGTGGCCGTTGTACTTATTATGCCCGCAAGTCTTCTGATGCTTCTTCTACTGGCAAGAAATTCTCTGTTGATTACGGAGATTCTTGCGTCGATACTCATGTTTACACCGACACTTTTGAATTCGCTAACCTTACTGTTAAAAACTTCCCCTTTGGTGGTGCCTATCGTATGACTGGATTCGATACCGGTTTTGGTAATAAAACCTTTAAAAGAATGAATTCAAACCCCCTCTCTGACTTTTGTTATAGATGGCTATCTCGGTCTCGGTCGCAGTGTTGATTTTAGCAAAGCTAAAGTTTCTTCCTCTTTTGCCTCCAGTAAAGCAGAGAATATATCTTTATGCAATTTTTTTTAATAACATCCTCTCGTATATATAGGCTTGAATAAGCGTGACGCTCTCTCTGATTCTGCTTTTGTCACCAACGCTTTTGTATCAGGCTCTGGTCTTGCTAGTGCTCAATTCGGTATGTACACCACGACAACCACTGGCTTCGATCAATCTGGTGTTTCTACCGGCACCACTACCACTACCACCAACCTTGCCTCTTCCAATACGACTATTGCTTCTAACACCACCGTCAGCACCGTCAATACAAACGCAGGTGCTACTAACGGCGGCAACACCCTTACTGTCACTGATGGTGTTACTTCTGGCGGTTTCGGCACTCTTGCTAAGCGTAACAACAACAACAAGAAGAAGACCAGTGACGAAGTTGCTGGTTATCTCGTTCTCGGTGGCGTTGATAAATCCATCATCAAGGGCAAGATGGAATACATCCAACTTGCTGACGACCCTGGAGCCAAGGCCAAAAACTGGGATGTCTGTATCCGACATGCAGGTTTTGGCGGTATGACTATCGAACAAGGCGAGCATGCTCTTGCTTCCATTTCTACTGCTACCAGTTTCATTGTGATGCCTCCTGACCAAGCCGACGCCTTCCACAACAAATTCGGTGGTGAATTCAAGGAATCTACAAGAACATACAACATCAAGTGTTCCGAAATCAAAAAGTTACCTCCTCTCAAGATGACGCTTGAGTCTCATATTGTTGAGCTCCCCGCATCCTACTGGACCTACGAAATTGACGGTGACCGTGATTGTTGTGGTACCAAAATCCAACGCGGTTCCTCTGATAAAGATTGGATTCTCGGTACAAGTTTGACCAACGCCTTTTATACAGCTTTTGATCCTGAACGTCAAGCTGTTGGTTTCGCTATTAAGAAGGGTCATAAAGATGACGGTCTTCGCGTTTATAAGAAATCTCATTAAAAAATAAACAATAATTTTTTATTTTGATAATCTTTGAAATAAATAAAAATGACCATTGGGCACATAGCATTTTTCATATTGCATTGTCCTGTCCAGTTTACAGTGTAAGAGAAAGAAAGACCCTTCGAGATGAAAGGGAAAAAGTAAAAGGTAGGATATAATGAACTATATGAAAAACGGCTCTAGAGATGATGAAGGTATCAAGATGGTTGGAAGGTTCAGGGACCTGGAAATGGGCTAAAGAATTCAATTCTTAAAATATTGCGTAGATAGTAGGCCAACATGCCTGCATACCAAGTGCCAATGGATTTTTTTTGGCTTTCTTTGTACGGAATGTCGTAGGTAGACATTTTAGTAAATAAGATAGTGGATCTTCAATTGATGTGGGCATTTGTAGACGGTTGTGCCTATTCAAGCAACAGAAACTATGTGAGCGTGTAAGTAGTGTGTGTGGATGGAAAGGGCAGGCATTGGGGGGGGTTTTCCAGGAGGTAGCCATCCAAGTCGCCAACGAAATAAATGCGTACGATTAACAAAAGATAATTACATTTATATACTTTAAAATAATAACAACCAATGGACACGTAGCATTTGAAAGCTGTATTGCCCAGGTCAGATCGCGATGTGGAGAGAGGAAAACCCCCTTTTGGGACTAAAGGGAAGTGTACTAGGGGGACGTCAAAAGAGGTGATACTAATTATCTAAGAAGTTTTGATTGATGTGGAGAAGACGATTGACAAAAGGGACACTGAGATGATCGGAAGCTTCGGGTAGCTGAGAGTGAGCCAAGTAGTCCATTCCAAGTAAGGATAATAGCACATACGGAAAATAAATGTTTATACAGCGTTTAAACTTTAAATTCAAACGATGTTAGTTTTTTTTTTTTTTGGCGAATCAAAACTAGTTTATATATTATAACTTACCTTTTTTGAACAATGCAAATAAAGAAATTAGATAAAATGAAATTAGTTTTCATATGAAAGGTGCTCTCAAAATTGATATGCAAGGCTCGATTAAATATATAACCGATTACTCTCGAAGTAAATTTTGTAATCGTGCTACCTACTCTGTATAGTGATTTAGCTTCAAAAAAAAGTTTTTTAATCGATCATTTTTCTCAAATGTTTTTAATCATTGCCAAATATGGTAAGTTAAAGTCACTCAAGCAAAAACAGCAGAGTAAAACGTGAGGATTAAACAGCGGTAACTAAAATACGGTTGGACGGATTGCGTTTAAAAGGAAAATCACTCAACTACCTCTTATAGTAGGTTGTTTTTTTAAGTCGAGGAAAAAATTCAATCGAGCCGCTCGGTTCAACATTGAGAGCATCTAGAGTTATCTGTTCAAAATTGCAAGAACAATTGACTGTCTTTAAATTTATATCCACCAACAAATGAGCTGTGGATATTAATTCGTCTATTATTAATATTTGACGAAACTTATTTTGAAGTTTGCACTAAATAGCTGTCTTTAAAACTTTTGTCTGTCTGTTGCTTGAAAGATACCTAAGACAATATTTTTGAATGTCAGCGTTTTTTTTTTTTTTTTTTTTTTTTTGCATAAATAAAGAAGATTGTAATCCTTTTTATTTTATCTCTTTTTATTTCATATTTAACATAAAAAAAATGTCTCTTCCTCGTAAAGCTATTATTGCAGTTACCTCTTATAACGAACCCTTTTACGCTGATGGCAAGAAGACTGGTTTGTTTTATACAGAAGCGCTCCATCCTTATCTCGCGCTCGTAAAAGCTGGTTTCGAAGTCGACTTGGCCTCTGAAACGGGTGCTTATGGCATGGACGAGCACTCTACCGAGAAACAATTCCTTTCTGACGAGGACGAAAAGATCTACAATGACCCTCAACATCCCTTTAATGTAGCCTTAAACAAGAATCTCCACAAGGCGTCTGATCTGGACCCCAAACAATACGGTCTCTTCTTTGCCTCTGCTGGTCATGCCACGCTCTATGACTACCCCAAGGCCAAGCATCTCCAACACATTGCCGAGGATATCTATAGTCGCGGTGGTGTTGTTTCGGCCGTCTGCCATGGTCCTGCCATCTTCTTGGGAATGAAGGATACAAAGACAAACAAGCCAATCATCGAAGGAAAGACCGTGACAGGCTTTACGACTAAGGGCGAGGTCGTGATGGGTATTATGGACAAGATCAAGAACGACAAGGTGGCTACTATTGAAGAGGGTGCTGCGGCTGAAGGCGCGCATTACGTGTCCCCGGAACAACCCTTTGATGACTTCCATAAGGTTGACGGTCGCATCGTGACAGGCGCTAATCCCGCATCTGCACATTCCACTGCCGAGGCTGCCATTGCAGTTTTCGATAAGAAGTAATGCCGTATATATGTATTTATGCAACTAAAAATAAATTTCATGTTTATGCAGTTTTATATACTGTGTCAGTATTATTACCAGGGTAATTCAGTGCATAATCTAGCCTGAACAATTCCATAGAAGTACGGATTTTTTTCCCTTCTCTGCTGTTCTCTTGTTCATAATGCCTTTCTTCAGTCAGCTTTAAACTTAAAGATATGTCAAGCGATCTGCCTTATACCAACAAAGCAGTGAGTGGTAGATTATTTTAACAGAAATAATGTCTCTTGGAATTTGAGAGAATAGTTCAATTTGACCTTTGTTAAGACGCATAAAGTATTGATGAGCATGAATCCTATTGGCATTATTCCACTCTTAGGGAAAAATATCCTTAACTCTCGTCCCCCCTCCCTTATTTTTTTTTTTTTTTTTTTTTTGGTTATGGGAGAAACAGATATTTACTATATTCCCACCCACCACTCTGCTCTCACCTTAAGATATC
>JNEK01001075.1:0-27004 GCA_000697295.1 Mucor indicus B7402 | reverse complement strand
CTAAAAAAAAAAAAAAAAGGATAGCTTTCATTTTTTTTTTTTTTTTGCATACATCCCAAATCCTATCAAAAAAAAATAGCATATTCAGTTTAACTTTCAAATAAAAAAAGTTGTATTAAATCATTATTTAAATAATAACTGTTCTCGTTTCTATTGTCCATGTAAACTAGGTCCTTGGTAAATGATTATATGTTATTGCGAGATAATTTCCTTTTAAATTATGGACAATAATAAACGCATGATTCTTTTACGACGTCCTCTTATTTGTGGCCACTGTGACAACGGCGGGTACCAGAGGCGAAATAAAAAATAATTCTCGCTTAGTTAAAACTTTCTTTTTTAAAATTTTACTAGCCGACATTGTCCATCCCCTCCATGTAAGAAACAACGAAAATCACTTTAACGAGATTCCTCTGATCAACCACTGGAATAAGTGCTTTAAAAGACGTTCGATATACTACCCACATTCACCAAGTTGCCTCGGCTGTCAGCTTCCAACAGCTTTCTAAGCATGACTCTCTTTTAGCCTCTGAGACTCATGACATTCATCATGATGCTTCCATGAGTGATGTCAGTGATGACAAAGTGAACTTTACTAGTGACTTAATTGAGGACGCGACTACTGGTATGGATGTTTATGAAAGTTCATTCCAGTAGCTATCTTGGTCAGTAATAGAGAGGTATAAAGGTATAAAACGGTGCGTTCTTGCATTACACGTAACATTCTCCTTTTGTGCTGCCTGCAATGTGGACGGCTGACCTGGAAAGACAAGACGGGCTAATTGTTGAAAAAGGTCCTTTTTGTGTTAAAAAAGGCTGATGAAAAACAGTCGATGCAGAAACAAAGGAACAAGTGCATCCCAACTACTCGATGGCAATAATATTGATTACTTTTTCAAGCACCTCACCGTTTATCGGTACAGGGAAGGGGCATTTTTTTTTTCTACACCTATCGGTTTCGATGAACATCAAATAAGGACGTGAAAAAAAAAAAAACAAAGAGATTGACGAGAAAAAAAAAATTACTACATGTTTCTGAAAATTGTTAAGAAAAAAGGATTGATCTACAAAAGAAAAATGTTTCCAAGTTGACTTTTTTGCGGTGTATATACATTGGCGGGAAACAACGGCCTATAGGGTATAGCTATTCAAGCAAAATTATTATTGTGCCGCTCAACAGGTAATGTTGTTTGATAAATTCAATTCAGGAGATAAACCTTTCCTTGAGCAAATACGAAATAGTTGCAGCCAGATTCTTAGCGTTACTGTCATTGCTACCATTAATTAACACCAAACAACAAACGATTTTATAGAGGATAACACACAATAAATTCTGCTTAATATTGTATATGCGTCCCCACATAAATTGCTGTCGTTCATGTCTTTTCTAAAAGATTTTAACAACAGTGCCACAAGAAGAGAATCAATGATTTTATTTACAGAGTGATCTTGTCTCCTACTATATTTTTATTCTAAATATTATGCAAGTGAATTTTATGCATAATGTGCTCGAGCAACGTCAAAGCTTTTACATTTGTAAATTGACCTGAACACATACGTCACAAATGTAACAAGGAAACCAGGATGTTACAGCATAAATGACACACGAAATAAAACACTTAAACGCATGATGGCTACTCGTCTTTTAGGAAGAAGTCATGTATTACTTTAGCAAGTGAAGCAATGAATTTGTTGTTCGCAAAGTTGGTTGGGTAAAATGCGCAAAATGAACTCGTGACATGTAAACACAGAAGAGAGTAGAAAATCCTGTGCCTTTTTCTTTTTTTTTTGGTTTAATATTTCCTTTTCAAACGCTATTTTTGTTTTTTCGTTTTTTTTTTTTTTTTCTTTCTAAATAATGTTATTTTGGACGAAATTATTAACAATTGCCCATGCTGCGACCTCCAGTGTTCACCCATATTTATCCCTATATTATATTCATATGTTGAAGTTTGATATTTCAACTATTTCAGTATTGCTAGCATCTGTCATGATTATCAGAATTCCTGCCTCTATATTCTGGATCGATCTTGTAGACCATAGACCATCGTTGCATGGGATTTTCACTGGTTTATTGACAGCTATTGGAACAGCTGGTATATTAATGATACTTTCCGTGCCGCCTATTTGGAGCTCGATTGCATTACCTATCGCTATCCTAACTTCTATTTTTGATGGCTTGTTCTATCAGCCTCTAGAGCCTCTCATTGATAGTGCTATTATCAAAATCCTGGGTGACTATAAAATACTTTATGGTAATAATTTGGAGATACAAATGCGGAACTCTCCTAAATGTTATCTATGTAGACATGGAACGACAATATGGAAAATGGGCATCTGCCTTAATGACTTTAGGGATAGGCTGGTCCCTAGATGATGATCATGATTTTGATACATTGATGGTAACTATATTGATAGGTTCCGTCCTTCTTTTTCTCTTGTCGCTCTCGACGTCTGTTCAAGCGGCAGATCCGAGCTTGCTCGGTATTGTTTGCAACGAAGTAGTAGATGAAACATCGCCATTGTCCAAACAAAACTTACAGTCCGCAGACACGTCAGGTTCTTTTATGTATTACAAACCTTATAGTTTATTCGGTGAGCAATTATCACATATATCCGAAGAGGATGCGAGCATGCTGCAGCGCATGGCTACAACAAATAATTCAGTATCTATTAGACCACTGCCAAGGCATGCAAGCATTTGTAGTGGATCTTCCTATACAAGCAACCATCACCACCACCATCACCATCATCATGTAGTTGCAGAATACGAAGATTCGGCTTGCTTCTATCAGCACCCTTTTTACCCCCATGCAGCAGTCGCTTATACGAATTACCCACACACTTTTTTCTATTTAGAAAATAATTCACCACCTTCCTTTGAATTGGCTAGACTCCCATACCCTCCACCTTTATCTCCTGTAATTGTTCTAATTACATTAGTACCAGGTTGTTATCAAAACCTTCAATCTCACGATGAAGAACATTCATACCCGCCCACTTCATATCCCTCAACATGGATTGTGAAGTCATTTATATGCTCCATGTTTTCTTTAGGACTTGTCTTTGGAATGACTCAAACATTGTTATTTCCCTATCTTCACGATATATTGGAGTTTCCTATGCATATGATAGGAATGATTGGATTAATTATGATTTTTGCAGATCTCTTGGCAAGCCGTCTAGTCATTAGAGTACAGCCACCATAAAGAGGGAGGGAAAAAAGGAAAACTAAAGAAAAAATTTATTCTAGATTATCCATCAATTCCAACTTTCAGTGATCATCGGAGGTGCACATAGTATTTTGGCTTTATGCGCATTTACCTACATGTGGCTGCAACCTGGTTTAATATCAACCAAGCTAATTGTTATTCTTTTACAATCTTTACAAAGTAAGAAATGTACTTGAGGATTTTCATTGAAATGACTTATTTAACGGACTATGTAGGTATAGCATTTAGTATAGTGTGGTTGTTAGCAGCACATCAAGTAGACTCAGTTATTCTGACAGATAAGAAGAGGATGATTTTAAAAGGCGTTATGGCTACACTTTATAGTAGTGTGGGCCCGGCTATTGGTACCCTATTAGTAGGATATTTAGTCAAAGAGGGGTTTACGTTTGAAAGCTATTCGCAAGTTTATCAATACGCTTCGGGACTAGCGGTCATTAGTGCGATTCTATCTTGGGAGTGGTCAACTACAGACTACTAGGCTGTATTTATTGTATATATATATATATTAGCATTATTATCATTTAAAAAATTATTAAAGAACAAGCTCAATGGCTAATGACTCCTCTTTGCTTAACTCATAATATTGAACCTTGCTTCGAAACCTTCTGTCTTTAGTTAGCGTCTTGAAAAACTGGGTCAGAAAAGTCTGCAGTAATATAGAATAATTAGGGAAGAAGAATTGATGGCCTTCAAGTAAAGTTGTACCTTTAAATTAGTTTCTAAAATGAAGCTGCTTTTAATACCAGTCTCCTTATTGTTTAGTTCGAGGTATTCTCCATGTTGAGGGAAATGATCTAAGATGGGTTTTTAGAAGAAAAAAAAATATCCCTGAAATATACATGCTATTGTAAGTTTACCTTCAAACGAAAAACCAGACACAGACTCTAGTACAATTAGATCGTCTTCATCATCGTCCTAAAAAAAAAAAAAAAAAAAAAGTTCAGTATTTTAGTCTATACGTTGTAATGACAGGTTACATACCCAGCCATCTTCGTCAAATAGCGCTGAATTTGATTCTCTTTCGTCTGTTGTTTGGTCTTCGTCAGAGATAATGTTGGATAGTTCATTAGCTAGTATTTTTATTATTTTAGCCTCTAGAGATAGCTGCTTGTGCTGTTCTGGGTCTTCATAGGCAAGATCTTTAGTATACCTCGTAGTTTACCCATTCTTGAATACAACTTACTTCTTTTGACTTGAGATCGTGTTCGCACTCCAGCTAGATAAGCGTAAAGATTAGTGTTTATGTATAAACATATATGCCCAGCTAAACGGCTTACTTTTACTGATATCTAAGAGCAAGTCCCCTTTTACTTGTAAAGCTTGTAACGATCGATAAGTTTTTATTTCTGAGTACAGGACTGACAAAGCAATGATACTAAGTGAAACTATTATTATATGACTGTAGATTTTTGGCATCGAATAAACAAACAGTTTACCTGGCTTTATTAGAGTATTCATTGGAAAAGCTCTCTGAAAAATCCACCCAAAGAGGCAACAAGACCTCAAATCCATTTTTGTTCTCGATCATTGTAACATCTAAAAAGGATAGAGCTGCTGCTTGTTGATGTAGAATCAGGTGTGCAAATATCATTATATAAGACTAATTTTGGTGAGGGGAATATACGTATATATGTATTAACATTTTATACTGGACTTACCTCTTGAACTTCGCGTGATGATGTGAACTCGAGTCGCTTTAAAATTTCAAACAGTAATTTTGGTAGAACAGAAGATATGATATTACCAGCCTAAATTCTTAACTTTAATAAATAGGTGCTATCAAACGTGCATTACTACTGACATTCATTATAAGTGCTAACGTAAGATTGCCAATAATTTCATTTTCCTGCGTATGCTTGTCTTTTAAGTTCTTGGGTAATTTGCTCAATAGCTTAAAAACATATGCAGTTGCATGTTCTATGCCTGACTGACCATTGTTTGAATCGTGCCTTTTTTTTTTATCATTATTAAAAACAAATGCAATCCATCTTTCTAAATAGAATTTTACCATTCAATCAAATGTTCGGCGCTTTTGACTACATATAAATTTAACGTGTTCTGTAAAAGCTACAAAGAAAAACAAAGGATGTCAATCAGCCGGTTGCTGAGCTTTTGTATAAAGTTACCATATTGAGTTCTCGATCATCATAGTCAGTTGAAAGGAGAATGACAACTGGGCCAAATAGTTCTTCTACAAAATATTGTTCAAGTGGAGAAGTGCCATGCTGCATCAATATATTGAGCAACTGAATGGCTACCTATAGTAGAATTTAATAGCAAATAACGGGAGCTCATAATGCTTACCTTGTATAAAGTAACATCATTATTGCTGTTTGTGGTTATCATCTCCTTGATTAAAGGCATTGCTCTTCTGCACATAAAAGGATAAATTATCTCACTTGATGCCAAATCTTTTAAAGAGCGTTGAATAGCAACTTGTGAAGCTGCAGATCCAAAATTACATTGTTGATGCCAAGTTTGAAATAAAATTGGAATAAACGCATGCTCATACCGAACAGAAATTTCGGAAGCAATCTATGTGCATATATGTTAAGCTCAATGTATATAACCATATTTGTAGAGTTAGTACATGAATTGAAAAGTTAAGAGCGTCTAATGCAAAGGACAACGCATCATTATGTAAGTGAGGGATCAGTGAGCAGGAAAATTCCATCATGGGGATCTGATAGGGTAAAACAAATGAATAGTATTCCGTGTATTTCTTTAATCTAAAAGCAAATGAAATTAAGCTTATGTCCTATATGAGGTATAACATTATCCTTACTGAAATAGTGAATAGAGTGCCGAAGTTTTGACAGAGTAATCCGGGGATGAAAGACCAATTGAAACTAATTCAATAAAGTTACTAGCTGAGCCCATAGGCAACCTTTTGATAAAAAGAGTAATAAAATTAAAAGCTCTTCCTTGTAGTATCGGATATTCCTCTATAAAAACAATGAGCAAATATAACAGTGTGTTTCTCTTCTAAATGTACCACAGTTTGAAAAGAAATCTAAAACGAAATTATTTATAAAACATTCTATATCAAATACCGTGTTTCTGTAGTCTATAATCTCTTCTGAAAGTGCAGAGATACAGTAGAGGCACGCTTCTTGTGATTTCCACCTAATATCTGATGGAGGACCAATTTTATGCTCCTCTACTTCAACTAAAAAACTTTGGATCATGCGTTCTAATAATGGAGATATGATACTTTGACTAAACAAACGGGAGATAATTTTCAAGGTTCTCATCGCTGTATTTCGCATAGAGCTAGTGTTTTTATCCAGAACAATGTCTTCTATCAAAAAATTGATGTTTTGGCTCTGTATTTCCAACACATCTTCGTTGGTAAGTTGCATGCATCGTAATAGTAGCCATATCAGTTGCTCTAAAAATTGAGTGCTATTCTTTTGTTGTTTATTGACCAGCATTGATTGCACTGTATTCATAGTTAATGTATCCATTATGAAATTTAAGTAACTGCAGACTAGTTTCCAGCTCGTTGAGTCGCCCAGTTGTAATAATTGAAATATGTCATTTTGTATGTGTTGATGTACTTCAATAAGGTGACATTCAAACAATTCGGGCGCTTCAGAATTAATTTTAGAGAAAGCCTGAACATAAATCAATACAAATAAGCTAAGTTAGTGCTCGTTCTTCTTCTTTTTTTTTTTACCTCAACACATTGAATCTTAAGTTCATGGCTATTATTGACTGGACTTTTTAATATGATCTTTAATGGCTCGACCCATTGTTGGATGAACTGAACTGCTGTTGGTACTTCCATCAAATCAACCTCTTCGTTCTGAAATATATCTGAAACTGCTTGAAAATAGTCGTAAAAAAGCTGCAATATGTTTGAGCTGACGCTAATACTATGATAAGATTCCATTTCTGCAAAAAAAAAAAAAAAATAAGAGTTATATCCCATGAATAGCCAATAGTTTTATTTACTGTTCTTTCGCTTGTCTGATTTTCCAACAGAGTGAATAAAAACGGGATTAAGTTGCTTAAATACAGGTTAATGTCTGGTAAGTTGATATTATCACATTTCATTAATTCAAGTATCGTTAAGACTGTTCCATCTATTGAGATTATAGACCCGTGCTGTATGAGAACATGAAAGCGTTCAAAAAAGTCATTCCATTCGCTAGAGTCACTGTTTTCAATCATTACTGATATAATGCTCGCAACCATAGAACGTATTTGTTGTTGTTCGTCACAGATCCCTTGAAATATACCGTCAAGTACTGTTAATTTTGTTTCTCGAGATACTGCCGGGTTTTCACCTGCCCACCGCTCTTCTATAAAACCCTTCAAAACTACAGCTGCCATGTAATACTAGGTTAAGAATAATATATCATAAGCATAGTTTATCTCAGAACAGCTTTTTTTTAAAAAAGGATATTAGTCGCTCTTCTATTTGTATTTGATTAGACGTGATGAATCTGCAAAGTACAATAGGAAGATCCACTATTTTTTTTTTTTTTTTTCCAAAAATAAAAGGAGCGTTGCATTATTATGTATTTATCAGATACGTAAACAAAGTCTAAACATTTACCACAATTGATGAACATTTTTCTTATACGCTTTTCAGATTGTAGGCGGCTTTCATCGTCGCGTAGAAACTCTTTCAATACATTTAAAACTTCTATATTCATATTTTAAAAAATGAAGAAAAAAGAAAAACAACAAAGAGTGTGTAATGCAGATTAAAAAAAAAAAATAAGATTAAATGGCTCGCATAATCGTTCTTCTAGTCAAACATTTTAGTACATATTAGATGCGCAATAGGTATGCTTTAATTATATTGATCTTTAAGTCAAAAATAGCCATAATAAGTTTGATTTTATAATACTGCGAAGTTAATACTAAAAAAAAAAAAAAAAAAAAAAAAAAAAAGAAGCAATAGCAAGTCTCTCGTGAAACGAAGAAAAGAAGTCTTCTCAAATCTATGAAAAATGGCAATGTTGTTAAAAATGATATTAGAATAAAATATCATTGTTTGACTTGGATTTTTGAGTAACGTAGTGCTAAATACAAAAAAAAGAGATATTACGCTGTTAAATTCTTTATATTTAAATGCTTAACTATTGATCAACACGACGAGTTTAATTGCAATAACCATACATCGACATACAAACGTCTCACGAAATTATCAAGAAATACAAAAAATAAAGCCCTACGTGGGGGTCGAACCCACAACCTTGAGATTAAGAGTCTCACGCTCTACCGATTGAGCTAGCAAGGCTTTTTGGTTGATTTTTGAAACACTAAATTAGTTTTAATCCAATAGTTACTATTTTTGGCAAATTTTTCCAAATATGGTTGTTTTCTTTATCGGCCGTTCAGTAGACGTTATATGATTGGCTAACGGTGCGCTTACATAATGATAAAGATCTGGCACCATCTTTCGCTTTTTTCAGTTTTATTATTAGTTATGGCCTATAGGCGTTTTTTTTTTTTTTTTTTTATTATTGTACAAGTCTTAAAATGAAGGGTATTATTTTACAGCTTTTCTCTCATTAGCTGATCTCGAAGATTATGCCAGCGCACAACTTCTTCATATATAGTCCATGATATAGCAGAGTTAAGAGGCTTACGAATTAATCGAACACTAATGCCGTCAAAAAAACCCATCAGTCCTTCCTCTAGATATACTTTTTTCGCTGATTGAGCTAACGTCTTATAAATACTTGGTTTTAACTGCATTCGGGTTTTGAGCATATCAAAAGGCTGTGTAATAGTACTTGCTGTCATGCCAGCTAACAGCCCTGAACCCATATTGATAAATGTGTTGTTTTCGTTATACTCTAAATGTGCGAATTAGTAAGGTTTTTTTTTTATGGTTAGCTGTTGTCTTTACTTTTTGCCACTGATTTGAAGTTTTCGTAAAAAAAAAGATAAATTCCAGCAAATGGTGCATCTCGAATAATTGTTGCACCATAGCCTGCAAAAAGTCCACTTATTCCGTCTGCTCTTACAGTTGATTTGAATGCATCACCTAGGCTGTGATAATTGTAAAAGTTGCTCTATACCAAGTTATATTTTATTTCACTAGAATTATTCACAAATGGTGTTGTTATCTTACCTCGTATCTGACTTTGACAACTGTTATTGGCATCATAACAAAAGCAACTGATCCTCTGGCAACTGAGCCAGCTATCAAGTTATCTAATCGGCTCTGGTGTGCCTGTTGACCAAAGGTTGTTCTCGTTTTTACTACAACCCCACGAATCTGGGATAAAGCGAAAAAATACATGGCCGAGCCAGGCACGTTTCTTACAATTGTCGGTATTGTACCTCTCCAAAGTCCAATGTAACCGTTTTTATTAATAATATTCTTCACTGTTGAATATATTGTGCTGGTGTGCGGTGATATCTTTAACCCATTTTCTTTCAAGAAATTTAAATGGTCTTGACGTTGTTGCTGCAAACGGGTTTTTATTAAATCCAGTGGCTGAAGTACAACGCAGGCTACCATGCCTGATATACCCCCACCCAGTAAGTGAATGACAGAACTTTTTTTACTTTCTGATCTCGACATTGATGACTTGAATTGTGACAAATGAAGAGGGGAAAAAAAGGTACTTTTTTGATGCGTGAGTCACTTTATTAAATGCCAGATTTTTCGCACACTCTGATGTGGAACTTTGTTCTTATAGAAGATCACGTGAGTAAAAAGTGTTACTGTTTCTGAGACAATTTAGCAATGGTTTAGTGGACCTAGATCTTTGGACATGTTGAAGCATGCATGCAAAACAACAAGTTAAGAAGCTATCTCGGCAGAACAAAACAGAGTAAATTTCTTATCTTTCCCAGGAAGGAAATAATCTTTAACAAGATATATCGGTATTCCACATGATAAACTTTGCTGTTCAGTGTCAAAAAGAGGTAGTCCAATGAGTTTATGGATCTTGCAAGCAAAAAAGAAGTTACTTGTTTCAATCTCCGTAGCTGCTTTTTTTTGTGCACGAGTGTACCACCAAACGAAACAGCAGCCTTCACAGACATATAAAATATTTTTTTTTTTTATATTTTTTTTTTTCCTGGGAGAAGCTATTCGTATTTCATAGCAATACATATATCTTTTACATATATATTACAAGAGGGAAGGGGAAAAAGTTTTTGCACATTTTTTATACAGCAATTCTCGACATAAAAGGAAGAACATTTAGAAATAATGGCTACAGTAGCAATGTTAAATTCTCAAGAGAATTTAAACAGAATTTTCAATGAATTAAAGTCAAAGTAAAATAGAGTCAACAGAGTAAAGATGCCTATTAAAACACTTTGCAATAGACATGAAGATAAACGTATTAAAGCCGCCGACGAACTACGTGAAGCAGTAAGCTTATTTTTCAAACACTTAAGAAATATTTGTATTGACAAAAAACTATTGGATAACAGGCTTCTACTGCTTCAAGAGAATTATCAGAAGAGAACTTTGTTCGCTTTACAAACGACATTAACAAAAGGTTTTTCGAATGGACACACGGCAATGACAATAATGAGAAATTAGGTGCCATTATTGGTATAGGTATGCTATTCGTGTGTTTTTTTTGTTGAATTCATATACTTATAAATGACATATAGATCGTTTAATTGGCTTGGAACCAGAAAGTAATGCCAACCGTTTTCACAATTATCTCCAGCACATGTTACCTCACCACGACCAACAAATTATGGTCCCAGCAGCAAAAGCGCTTGGAAGGCTGGCTGTAAGTTCTACCACTTTGACAGCGGATTTAGTAGATACACAAGTAGAACATGCATTGGAATGGTTACAAGGCGACCGTAGCCGACTAGCTGCTGTATTAGTATTAAGAGAATTGGCTGTCAATGCACCCACTTTGATTTATGCATACATTCACCGTATTCTTGATCTTATTTGGCTTGCCCTTAGAGATTCTAGAAACGTTATCCGTGAGTACGCTGCTGATTGTCTTTCTCAATGTTTGGAAATTGTTCAACAACGTGAAACCCCACTCAGAAAGACTTGGTATGCTCGCATTTGGGAAGAAGTTAACCGTGGATTACGTATGAATAGTGCTGAAGCTACTCATGGTAGTTTATTAGCCATGAGAGAATTATTACTACACGCTGGCATGGTAAAACAATAGCCTTACTTTTAGATACTATTTCACTCATATTTTTGACTTTTAGTTTATGACAGATATGTATAAAGATGTTTGTAGTATTACGCTTCGATTAAAAGACTCTCGAGACGCTTTGATTAGAAAAACAGTTGTATCAATCATACCAACATTGGCTTCTTATGATCCTGCTACATTTTCTGAACTCTATTTACATAAATCCATGAGTCATTTGTTGAATTTATTAAGAAAGAATAGTGAAAAACGTGATGGTAACAATACAAAAGCATGCTTTGTCTGTTTTCTTTATGTATTTACTAGTCTTATTAGCTTTTATCGCCGTTGGACAAGTAGCCATTCAAGTTAAAAGCAACATGAACCCTTACTTGGACGCGACACTAATTTGTATCAAGGAGGCTTTGTCAGTTAAAGGGTAAGATATGCTATTTCATTAAAAAAAAAAAAAAAAAAAGCCTGCAATTAACTCTCGAATTATATAGACGCCAAAGAAAGGAAGTCGAAACAGCTACGTTTACTTGTATTAGCATGCTTGCCACAGCTGTGGGTCAAGTGTTGACAAAATATTTACATGATTTATTGGATTTGATGTTTAATTGTGGTTTATCAGAACCTTTGGTTTCTGCTCTCAGTAATATCGCGGACCGTATCAAGCCTTTATCTCCTGTGATTCAAGGTATGTGACATAAAAAAAGAAACGTGATAAGATGATATTGATAAGATTTCCAGAGCGTCTATTAAATGTAATTTCAATCACACTAAGCGGACAACCATACAAGCAGCCTGGAGCACCAACTAGTAGAACAATGATCCAAACAGTAGAAAGGCCACTCCGCGAAAATGGATTAGGAGATGGAAAGGATAACGAAACAATTGTATTGGCATTGACAACATTGGGATCATTTGATTTTTCAAACCATGTGTTAAACGAATTTGTTCGAGACTGTATTGTCAACTATTTGGATGATGATTTGTCAGAGATAAGAAAAGCCGCTGCTGTCACATGCTGTCAGTTATTTGTACGTGATCCTATTTGTAATCAAACAAGCGCACATGCTATTAAAGTAGTAGGTGAAGTATTGGAAAAGTTGTTGACAGTCGGTATTGCAGACCCTGATCCAGTTATCCGAGAAACAGTCTTATCTTCTTTGGATGTTCGCTTTGATCGCCATCTAGCACAAGCAGATAACGTCCGCTCTTTATTCATTGCCTTAAACGACGAAGTATTTGCTATTCGAGAAATTGCCATCACTATTATTGGCCGACTTACAACTTTCAACCCTGCTTATGTCATGCCATCACTCCGAAAGACATTAATCCAGCTCTTAACAGAGTTGGAATATTCAGTGGTGAGCAGACAAAAGGAAGAATCGGCTCGTTTAGTATCGTTATTAGTGCGCGCTGCTCAACGTTTGACAAAGCCTTACATCGAACCAGTCCTTAAAGTACTTCTCCCAAAGGCCAAGGATCCCTCTACTGGTGTTGTTTCTGCAGTGCTTGGTGCTTTAGGTGAATTGGCAACTGTAAGCGGTGAAGATATGGCGCCTCACTTGGACGAATTGATGCCTTTGATTATGGAAACGCTGCAAGATCAAAGTTCCAGCGCTAAACGTGATGCTGCTTTGAAAACTTTGGGCCAATTAGCCAGTAATACAGGCTTTGTTATTGAGCCATACACAAAATACCCAGCTTTGCTGAATATATTGATTAATATCATGAAAACAGAGCAAAACTCTTCTATCAGAAGAGAGACAGTCAAGTTAATGGGTATCTTAGGTGCCTTAGATCCTTATAAACACAAGGTAAGCTATTTTATAAATGTAATACTTAAGGCTGTCAATTTACAATATTTCAGATGAATGCTATTGGTAATTCGACCGAGGATTTAGCAGACCCGAAGCTTGCCAGTAACGATGTTACTTTATTAATGATGGGGATTGGTCCTTCTTCTGAGGACTATTATCCCCAAGTAGTCATGCACTCACTAATGAAGATTTTAAGAGATCCTTCTCTTAGTACACATCATTATGCAGTTATTGACGCTATCATGTTTATTTTCAAGACACTTGGTTTGAAGGTCGTTCAATTTTTGCCTCTAGTGATTCCAGGATTTTTATCCCTTATGCGAACATCTACACCTGGCATGCTCGAGTTGTATTTTCACAAACTTGGTGATTTAGTCTCTATTGTCAAGCAACATATTCGTAATTATCTCAAGGATATTTTTGATCTTATTGATGACTACTGGACTCCTGTATCTTCTATCCAAATTACAATTATTTCACTCATTGAAGCTATTGCTAAAGCCCTTGATGGTGAGCTCAAGGTTTACCTGCCTCGTTTATTACCTCATATGCTTCAAATCTTCGACAGCGATATCTCTGACCGACGACAACCTACTATCAAAGTATTGCATGCTTTTGTTGTCTTTGGTGCCAATATTGAGGAATACATGCACTTGGTTATTCCAGCTGTTGTCAAGTTTTTTGAAAAGCCTGATGCTCCTGTATCTGTACGACGTCAAGCTATCTCAACAATCACAGCGCTTTGCAAAAAAGTCAACATGTTTGATTATGCCTCTCGTATCATTCATCCATTAGCGCGCGTGTTACCAGTTTTGCCTATAGAGGCACGCAATGCAGCGATGGACTTATTATGCGCGTTGATATTCCAATTAGGAACCGATTATACCAAATTTATTCCTGTCATCAACAAGGTATTAACGAGACACCGCATTTCGCATGCCAACTACGAACTTTTGGTGGGTAAATTACTGAAAGGTGAAAACCTTCCTCAAGAACTTGGTAAAGCATTTGATGATAAAGACTCAAAGGGCGATGAGACCCCTTCTGTTGATCAAGCAGCCGCCAAGAAGCAACCTGTTAACCAGCAGCATTTGAAAAAGGCATGGGAAGCATCACAAAGATCAACTAAGGAAGATTGGATGGAATGGATTCGTCGTTTCAGTGTCGAGTTGCTCAAACAGTCTCCTTCACACGCGCTTCGTGCTTGTGTCTTTTTAGCGTCTGTTTATACACCTCTTGCTCGTGAATTGTTTAATGCTGCATTTGTTTCTTGTTGGAACGAGTTGTATGACCAATACGTAGATGAGCTTGTGAAATCCTTGGAAGTTGCTTTGAAAGCGCCCAATATCCCACCCGAGATCATTCAAATCTTACTTCATCTCGCTGAATTTATGGAGCACGATAATAAGATGTTACCCATTGATATCCGTACATTAGCTGTGTATGCTCAAAAATGCCATGCTTATGCCAAAGCACTCCATTATAAGGAAACCGAATTTCATATTGAACAGTCGTTTGAAGCAGTTGAAATGCTTATGTCCATCAACAATTTATTGCAGCAACCTGATGCAGCCATGGGTATTTTGACGTTTGCACAAGATTCGTTAGGTTTGGAGCGTAAAGTATCGTGGTTCGAGAAGCTTCACCGATACCAAGATGCATTGGATGCATATGAGGCGCAACAGTTGGAAAACCCTAATTCTATGGAGATTACGTTAGGTCGTATGAGATGTTTGCACGCCTTGTGTGAATGGGATCAATTAGCTGCCTTGGCACAGGAGAAATGGATTCATGCACCTATTGAAAACCGAAAGAGCATGGCACCATTCGCTGCTGCTGCTGCATGGGGTTTAGGACAATGGGAACAGATGGAAGAATACATTGCATTGCTGAAACCTGAAAGCCCTGACCGCACCTTCTTCCGTGCTATATTATGTACACATCGTAATCGATTCAACGAAGCTGAAAAGTTCATCAACAAAACACGTGATTTATTGGATACCGAACTCACTGCCTTATTGGGTGAAAGTTATAATCGTGCTTACAGTACAGTTGTGCGAGTGCAAATGTTGGCTGAATTGGAAGAAATGATTATTTACAAACAGTCTGCTAATGACTTTGAACGACAATCTGAAATCAGACGTACTTGGGTCAAGCGTTTAGAAGGTTGTGAGAGAAACATTGAAGTATGGCAGCGTATTTTGCGTGTGCGTACAATGGTGATACCTCCCCATGAAGATATGGAAATGTGGATCAAGTTCGCCAATTTATGTCGTAAGAGTGGTCGTTTCTCGTTATCAGAAAAGACGCTCAGAAGCCTGATGGAAGTGGACGGTGATGGGTCTGGCACTCCTCATCCTAAGATCGTGTATGCTCAATTGAAACATATGTGGGATTCTGCGTCCATCGCACCTCCTGAACGAGCCCCTGCTATCCGTGCTCGAGCCTTAAGTATATTACGCGAATTTACCGCACAAAAAACGCAAGATCTTGGTTTAAACCCTGATGAAATGGCAGTGAGTATGCCTATTGACCCCAGTCGAATCACAGATGATGTTGCAGAATACACACGTTTATTAAGTCGATGTTATCTCCGTCAAGGCGAATGGCAGCGTGCTCTTTCCTATGAATTGACCCAAGAGACGATTCCTGAAATCTTGTGTTCGTTTTTGCTAGCTACTCGATTTGATCAAAACTGGTACAAGGCATGGCATTCATGGGCATTAGCCAACTTTGATATTATTGATTATCACGAACGTCTTCATCCTGATCAATTGCCCCCTCAAATTTTCAACCATCATATTGTACCAGCCGTTCAAGGTTTCTTTAGATCCATTGCTCTCTCCAAGGAAAATTCGCTCCAAGACACATTGCGTTTATTGACTTTGTGGTTCAAATACGGTTATCAAGCTGAAGTTAGCGCAGCTATTGGCGAAGGTTTTGGTACTATCAGTATTGATGTGTGGTTGCAAGTCATTCCTCAATTGATTGCTCGTATTCATGCACCCAACGCCACTGTACGTCTTTTGATTCACCAGTTACTTACAGATATTGGCCGTGAGCATCCTCAGGCCCTTGTGTACTCGTTAACTGTTGCTTCAAAGTCTCAAAGTGTTCCCCGCCGCCGTGCTACATTTGTCATTATGGATCGTATGCGTATGCATAGCGCTGTATTAGTAGAGCAAGCATTAATGGTTAGTCAAGAACTAATTCGTGTTGCTATCTTATGGCACGAAATGTGGCATGAAGGATTGGAAGAGGCTTCGCGACTTTACTTTGGCGACCGCAACGTGGAAGCCATGTTTGCTACTTTAGAACCTTTGCATCAAATGTTAGACCGTGGACCTGAGACAATGCGTGAAGAATCTTTTGTACAAGCCTTTGGTCGTGATCTACAGGAGGCACAAGAATGGTGCCATCGTTATCAAGAGACGCGCGATTTGAACAACTTGAATCAAGCATGGGAGCTTTATTACCAGGTCTTTAGACGCATTGTGAGACAATTACCACAGTTGACTAGTTTGGAGTTGCAATATATTTCACCACAGTTATTGGAAGCGCGTAATTTAGAGCTTTGCGTTCCTGGTTATTACCGCAGTGGTGAACCTATTGTTCGTATTGCCAAGTTCAACCCCAGCTTGAGTGTTATTGCTTCCAAGCAAAGACCTAGAAAGCTCACAATGATTGGTAGTGATGGTAAGGACTACATGTACTTGTTGAAGGGCCATGAAGATCTTCGTCAAGATGAACGTGTCATGCAACTGTTTGGACTTGTAAATACTCTATTAACAACTGATGCTGAAAGTTTCAAACGTCATTTGAACATCCAAAGATATCCTGCTATTCCACTTTCACCCAATTCTGGTTTGATTGGTTGGGTTACTGAAACTGATACCTTACATACTCTCATTCGGGATTACAGAGATAGTAGAAAGATTTTATTGAATCTTGAACACAGACTTATGCTCCAAGTAAGAAACTTCTCGAATGTCTTTTATATACTAACTGATTTATTTTATAGATGGCTCCTGATTACGATAATTTAACAGTGATTCAAAAGGTAGAAGTATTACAATATGCATTTGAAAAGACAAGCGGTCAAGACTTGTATAATATCCTTTGGTTGAAGAGCCGAAATTCAGAGGCATGGCTCGATAGACGTACCAATTATACAAGATCTTTAGCCGTGATGTCTATGGTGGGTTATATCCTTGGTCTTGGTGATCGTCACCCTTCCAATCTGATGCTTCATCGCGGTACAGGTAAGGTTGTTCATATCGATTTCGGTGATTGTTTCGAAGTTGCTATGCATCGTGATAAGTTCCCTGAAAAGATTCCTTTCCGTTTAACTCGCATGCTTGTAAAGGCTATGGAAGTGAGCGGTATTGAAGGAAACTTCCGCACTACTTGTGAACATGTGATGCGTGTTTTACGTGATAACAAGGAGAGTCTGATGGCTGTATTGGAGGCTTTCGTTTATGACCCCTTGATTAATTGGAGATTGTTGAATACACAGCCTCAAAGTCCTAACCAAAGTAAGTAATCTTGTTTCTCAGGTAATTAGAGGTATTAATTGTTATAGACGACCGTATGAGAGGCATCGAGAATATGACACATGAAGATGGACCAGAAGATGGTCACCGTAATTTCTCAGTTAGTCGAAGATTGAACCGTATTGAAGTGGAAGCCGTTGCTAATGGTAATATATTTTAAACCAAAGGTACAAATGAAAGCATACACTGATTTAAATACATAGAAAATCCTCAAGGTCCTGAATTGTTGAATACCAGAGCAGTTGCTGTCGTGAATCGAGTATCAAATAAGTTGACAGGTCGTGATTTCAATCCTAAAGTGACCCTAGATGTTCCCACACAAGTCGAGAAGCTTATCCAACAAGCAACATCACCAGAAAACCTGTGCCAATGCTACGTCGGCTGGTAAGAAAGATATAAAGATGTTAAAACATGTTGCTAATTATCCCCCCTTTTTTTTTTTCTTGCTTAGGTGTGCTTTCTGGTAAATTCAACTCATTTCAATTTAGAATATAATATTTATAAACATATACAACAATAAACAAACATTATATTTATTATCATCAAAACCGTAAAATCGGCCAACCACTGCTACCTAAGTTTCAGGGCTACATGCAGTCGAGCAGTATTATATTCTTTAATTCCCTCGCCTTATAGTATACGTAACCCCCCTTATTGTTTATGTTCTCAATAGCCTACTATCTGAAACGACTAACTTAATTGGATCATAAAAGAAAAAATCACACTTGAGGTCTAAGGGAGGTTTCCAACATGCATGGTCGTACGATGCAGCCCCTAACTGCAGGACTCTCTCTATAAAAATCGTATTATGGTTTTCTCTCTTTTCATCTTTATTTCAATAATAATAATAACATGGCGCTTATTTCTTGCCTTCCACAGGATGTTCTATACACGATATTTTCCAAACTGATAACTAAAGATGTATTAAATTGTCAAAAGGTGTGCCGAACTTGGCTCGTAACCGCCCGTCTCCAACTCTTAAGTGAAGTACGTCTAAAAAGCCTATATGCTATTAGAAAATTCATCACCTGGGTTGATTCTAATCCGGATACTATGTATGTAAATGCAGTCAAGAAGGTTATCATAGACGGCCTTGGGTATTATGGAGCCAACTTTCAGCATGATGATAGAAACGTTATACGCGGCTTATTTATTCGTTTCCCGAACATTAGGGAAGTGCAGATCCACAACTCTTCGGATTTCTTGGAGGTATTTTCGGATGATGAAGTGTGTAGGAATGTCTTGGCTAGTTGCCCAAAGCTTTGTTCGTTTACTGCAAGTGGTAATGCGTCATCTATGTGCAAACACAAACATGTTTACAGTCGTGTATTGTACAACTTTCGAAGTGTAGTCAAAAAGATAGACATGAGGGCTATTGAGACAGAATACAACGTCGAGGTGGGTTTTGGAAAAGTGGTAACGTTTCTTTCAGCCTTTCCTAAATTACAACGTATTGTATCGTGGAGGTTTCCTAGTGGAACTTTTCAAAGCACTCTACCAGCATTTGAAGAAATCAGTAATATCACCGATTATAGTCTTAATACGTCTGAAGATGACAAAAAGGATTTTTTGAAAACTTATCTTTCAACAAAAAAAGCACACGAAAAAGATATGGTCATTGAGCGACTATCGAAAATTGACACGTTGTCTTGGGGCGCATTCAGTTTTCGCAATTGTTGTCATAACTCATGGAAATTCATTGGTGACTACTTAACAGGGCTCAAACGTATTACTGTGTATCCTTTGTGGAATATGTCTCCTTCTGAGGATCAGCCATTTGCGCAGATTTGTGATACCCTTCTAAAGCTTATCTCTATTACAAACGAGTGCCATGTGCATACTATGACAACGATACCACTATTACAAGAGTATCTTCCAGCCTTTGTTGACCGAGTGTTGAATCAAAGACCATCAGCGACATCGCCTCATAGAAGGCTTCAGGTTTTTATCAAAGGCGAGTATTATGGTCAAGAAATGGCGGGACTAAAAGTCAAAGTCAATAAGCACCGGTGTCAGCATACTTTGGAGCTTTATCTCACGGGCAAGTTCACCTTTGGCGAGTTTGTGGAAAAGGTGTTCCAAAAGGGTGTTATTCTAAGCAAAGTGAACGAATTCGAGTTAGTCTTTAACAACATACAAGAAAATCAGTATAGTAACACCAGTGACAACATTGAGAACTATGGTGAACTTCTTCAGATGATGCCATCACTAAGAAAATTAAGACTGGATGTAAAAGCAAACTCAATTGTGGGATCAATAGGACATTGGGCAAAAAAGCTACCCTTGGTTGAAGACTTAACGATACGAGCCAATGCGAGCGCAAATATCCAGCTATTGCTCGATCATTGCCAATGTGCCTTTACCAATTTGAAGCGCTTGAACTTACAGCGTTTCTTCGGTTATTGTAACGATGACAATGATGAATACAGGATTGACCTGAAAAATTATATTCTGGATAAATTGACAATTGATACGATAACTCTGCTTGCAAAGAAGCAAAAAAATGCTAGAAAAATAGATTTTGTATTGATTCATTTATATATTACAGAAGGAAACATACGAGTTCTGTATAAAATATCACTTGATTTCATAATAACAACTATAAATCATGCAACCTTGGACATGCTAAAGGAGCGATATTATTTGTTTAGTCAAGTACACGTTACAATTAGAAGCCTTAAGCAATTTTCGATATACATGCTGGCTGATACTAAGAGGTATAGTGATTATGAATCTCATTTTGAAGAAAGTGTAGAGCCGATTTTATTGTTCGATTCAAAAAGATTGCATGCATTGAAACCCCCGCATATTTTTCATCAATAAATAAAACGTTTCTGAAGAACGGTGGATCCTAACGGCCTTTGGTTATTATCATCCCTACAGATCATCAGACGTATCATACCAAATTTATTGAAATTGTTTTACTGTGATATGGTTATTAAATGGGATCAGACGGGTTGGCGTGCATAGTACGTATATTTACAAAAACTAGTAATGTTGTAATATATATATATATATATATATATATATTATATGTAAGGGGCCTAATATCCTCGTGGATATTTTGCTGTTTGATAGTAGTTTCCATTCACGCATGTTGATGAAGGCGTGATAACTGGGGAATGAAAACCATAGTTGTTATTTTGCTGAGAAAATTGATAAGATCGTGAAGGAATATATTGCTGGTCAAAGTAGCCTGCTTCTTCATGTGACAAAAGGCGTTGCTCACTTTCATTTTTCTGCAGAGTTGCTGAAGAAGATAACAAAGATGGGCTGGTATATGTAGCTGCACTAGAAAACGAAGGCGATTTGTTGCTAGGGAGACCGAGCGGCCGTTGATAGTGATGATTATCTTTTTCCAGGAACGTTTCACTTTCAAGATTAGCAGTCATTTTGTTGTTGTTACGATGATATCCTTGCTTACGAAGGATCTCATGAATCCGTTTATCTACTTTATGACAGCAATACTCTTTCAAATTGCCACGAATATGACAAAGTAAAGGAATGTACAAGACGACAGCAATGCATACCAGTATAAACGAAATAGCAAATATTAAGACAGAAAAAGCCATGGTAATTGTTAGGATTTGTTGAACTGTATCCTTGCCTAGTGCTTCGTTGTTTAAACTAATGGTTCCATCTCTAATTTTAACCCAATCAGGAACAAGTGCTTGAAGAGTGACTACGTTAATTACTTGGCGAGGTGCCTCTGCAATCAGCAGTCGTTTCCAGCCTTTGAGTTGAAAGAATACAAAAAAAGCGTAGCTGTCTATGCCCTTACTTTTTGCATTGATTGATTTGAATAGGCAGTAATATCGATAATCTTTCATTGAGAGATAACGGTTAGCGATAACAGATGTAAAGGCGTAAGATATATCTCGTGATTTAATAATGCGATGTGCTTTGAACATATCCCAAATTAAGACAAGAAAAGAGAACATGATACAGGCAAAGAAAAGCCATTTTGAAATTTCTGTTGGAATTGCTGGAGTTGTTGTTGTCTGACCAATGATTAGTAACGATACTAGTACATATTGTTAGGTGATTTGAAGTATTTGTGATTTCTTGATGTTTGTTACCTGCTGTCCAGAAATCAGCTACATAGACTGCGAATGACTTGACGGTAAGTAAGTATACGGATAAGTGACTTAATCTACGACAACATGAAGGGTCGTAAAAAGCGTCTAAATTCACATTATCGAATTTATGATCAGGCACTATTTCTCTTTTCCATTTTGGCTTATCGTTTCCACAGCAACAACCCTAAATAGAACCATATATAAGTAACTATGATTTTTTTTCTTGTGATGGGTTGAAGTTAGGCTACCATGACATATATAGGATTTTATTGTAAAAGAAAAAATATAAAACAAAAGAAAATTAGGTTATATAAATAATTTTTTTTAAAGCAGAGATCAAAATGTAACATTCGGAGACGCAAACTTGACAGCTGACAGATAGACATGTGTACAAAAAGCAGCTAAGGAAGCACTCAAATTTTAATGAAATTCTGATAAATATATAAGGAAATCACATAGAAAAAAGAGTCTTTATGACTAGTGCTTGAATTGTAATTTAAAGAAGAGCTTATAATCCACAATACAATATGCAACAATAATGCTGATGCGCGACTCTGTTCATTAAATGTACTATTTTTGTTTGAAACAAAACCGTCAAAAATAGTAAAGATGTGGCATTTTTTAAGCTCTATGTACAATTATTCTATAGTTAAAATTTCAATGACATTCTAGATTAGAATATAGCAATAATTGCCTGGGGTTAAAGAGGCTTTTTGAAAAAAAAAAAAAAAAAGACGAAAACAGTAGATAAAAGAATTATTATAATTGGAAATTTATCGTTAATTAGACCAAGACATCGTCAATTAAATTACATAGTCTTTGGGCTTGCATGGTAGAAGAAAAACAGACAATTTTAGATTCTTTTATCGTGCAGTGCCCACTATTTGTTGAATAATAACATGGTTCTCAAAATTATACAAATCTTCTTTTCCAGGGAATCAATTATACTCCAAGCTGTAGAAGGCTTTTTACCAAAGTCTTAATCCAGTCTAGCCCATTTGAATTGGTATCTAACTAACGAACAAAGTGACATACTTTAAACAATAAACCTCATAAGAAACATGCACATGAAGATATCTGTGCTTTCAAGACGACCAATTACTTTGTAATATGTGGACTATATATATATTGAGAGAACAGAAGAGAATTAAAGATTAGCTACTACTTCGACTGTGTACAGTGCGCATTAAAAAAAAGATATGTATTTAAATTTTGTTATGGCCTTTTAGCAGGCACAGGAGCTGACTTCATCTCTCTTGGTAGATGCATCGTTCAAGTCTACTTTTGTTACTGTGGTTTAAAAATGTTAAATAATTTATCGTACCATTGTTTGCATAATAGCCTTACACTGTTCTTTTTGTTCTTCCCCTTGACTATCCATACCGGGTAAGGCGTGTCCTATTTTCCTAAAAAGGTTCTTTACCTAAAAAGCAGTTACAGAGATTAGTCTCTCTCCTTGTTTCCCCTTCTATAATTCCACCCTACATTATAACCGGCTTTTGCGCTTGTTTCTATAAACATAATATTGTATTCTTTTGCCTTTTTCTCCCCTTCCTCGACAGTTACCTGTCTATCATACGAATAGGGTCAGTACCAATTACTGTTCCCCCTTTTCTTTTCTTTTTTTTTTACCTTTTATCGTTCAAATCTGTCTTATTTCCTACTAATACAATAATGACATCCATTCCTCTTTCTGCTCTCACATCATCGATCCACTTTGACGTATTTAAAAATGAAGTTCGGTCTAAAATTCACCAATAATAAGACTTACGGTATTCATTACGGCTAATGTAGCTTACTAGTGATATCATAAACAACAACGCAAACAGAGGAATCTCGAATATAACTTGGTATTAAAGAGCGAAATCGTTCCTAAAAGGCATATAAGGTTCCTACTACTACGATTTCATTACTGACAACTAATTATTATACCTGTCCAGCAGTGTCCCCTGTATATGTACGTTGCTAATTAATTAATTGAATGATATGATATATATCTTTGACTTACATAATTGAAGCCTAATAGTACGGTCATCAAGATACATGGTTTTTGATAAAAAGTCAATACCAATAGTGGCCTGAATTATAAATTTTTACAGAAAAGATTCAGGAGGTGCTTTTGTTGCTATTACCTGATAAGTATTGTCAAAAGTATCGTACATGAATCTAGTAATGAGTGAAGTTTTACCAACTTGTAATGACAACATTAGCATAGATTCATCTCTGTCTTTTTTTGCGTAAAACCCTTACCGCTTTGTTCACCGAGAAATACAAGCTTGAATTTCTTTAAAGGATTTCCAAAATCGTTATTGTTCGACATAATAAAAGAAAGGAAAGGAATATAAAGAAAGGAGAAGAAAAAGAAAACAAGAAAAAAAAAAAAAAAAAAAAAGGGATGGATACTACTACTCTTAGTTTATGTATCCCACGTGTAACATACAATAAATAAAAAAGTTCCCCTTTAATTTTTAGTAAAGTAAGTATATTTATTTACTATGATTCTATGAGATGGTTAATAAATTTAAGCTTCCCAAGAAGAGGTGGCGGGAGCTTCAGTGTCTTCAGCCCAGTCAGCAGAAGCAGAAGCGTTCCATTCAGCAGCAGCGGCAATACCAGCAACACCTTCAGCGGCATCACCTTCAACAGCCCATTCAGCAGAAACTTCTTCGGCAACGAACTCAGCTTCACCTTCACCTTCAGCTTCTTCACGTTCAACTTCCTCAGGGTCGCGGTAGAAGAACATATCAACCATGACGTCCCAGGCAGCGTTGTATTCCAAAGAACCACGAAGACGGAGGACGGCACGAGCCAAGAGCCAGTAGATCAAACCAATGGCGTGCTTACCCTTGTTGTTGGTGGGGATAGCAACATCAACAAACTTGAGGGAAGCATCAGTGTCAGCAAGAGAGATGACAGGGACGTTGACATAAGAAGCTTCGAGGATAGCTTGGAAGTCAGAACGGGGATCAGTGGTGATGATCAAACGAGGTTCACGGAAAGCACGGGTGATGTAATTGGTCATGGTACCGGGAGTGTAACGACCAACAATAGCTTCACAACCAATGTATCTAGCGAACTTAAGGGCAGCACGGTGACCATAAGGACGAGCAGAGACAACAACAATGTCTTGAGGCTAATTAAAATACATATTTTTTAAAAGAACTGTACACACACACGCAATCAAAATACTTACGTTTTCAATGGAAGCAATGATACGAGCAGCCAAGATGAGCTTTTCCCAAGTCTTACCAATGTTGATCAAGTTGATACCTAATTTCATTCGAGTAAGCGATTGTTATAAGCATTGTCAAATTCAAATTCCAAATTACCATCAGCACGACGCTTGTAGATGTAAGGGGTCATACGGACGTTAGCGTTCTTGGTACCAATGTGACATTGAGCGCTCAAGAGGAGTTGGATATCCTCTTCGGTAGCGTTGAGAATAGCAGGAACACGAGACATGTCTAAATGAAAAGCAAAGATGAGTGTCTAATGGATGGATGGATGGATGCTACTTCTTACTTAATTGATGTGAAAGAGGGAGCTTCAAATTGACACTTTTTTGTTTGATTTTTTGACATCTTTGCCCACCCTGAATTTTCCCTTTTTTGTTCAAGTGGCAGGCATTATCCGTGCCAACAAAAAATTACACACTGTTGCCCGGACTTAATCACCATGACGACCAGCAATTCGGATTTTAACAACAAAACACTTTTTTTTTTTTTTACATAGAGTTTATTTTAGATACAAAAGAAAAATATAATTTTTTTTTGCTTCTGTAACTTAGAATCTAAGCTTGCTGAAGAACCACTTGTTCTTACCGGTTTGGTAACGTTCTTCAAAGAGCTTCTTGATAACCTTCTTGGATTCTTCACGTTGAGAAGGTTCCTTGAAAGTTTCAGCAGAGACAGTACCCTTGATTTGTTCCAATTCCAAACCGTAACTAAACGCACACACATGTTTAGTTTTTTAGTTGCATTTATTTTTGTTTTTTTTTTTTCCTTACCGAGTGGGCATCATATGGTTGTAGTTGACAATCTTAACGAAAGGCTTAACCTTGGAGCGCTTGGCGGTCTTCTTCTTACCCATGGCCTTGGTGACTTTGAGAGGAGTACGTTCAATACCAGCAACAACGGCATAACCGTAGGGTCTGTCCTTGGTACCTTCATCGTGGTCTATTCAAATTAACGTTAAAATTATAGTCCACATGTCGGAAAAGTTTTGAAAGAGAGAAAGAGACATTATTTCCATTCAAAATATGTATATAGTTCTAGCAAATAGAGACAAGCAAAGTTGCAATTTGGGATCATCGTTTAAATCAAAGCATCATTTTAAGCAATAGTAGTAAAGACTGACACTGTGTTGTAATAAAGGTAAAATGACGTGCAGATAGTCTATTCCACGAATGATTAGCTTTTCTCTATTGCGCTTTTATATCGTTTAAGTGTTGATTAAATTATCATAGCGATCTTTTTGCTGAATCGAAAAACATGTAATACTCGTCTCTTTCTCTCTCTCTTCTTTTTTTTTTTTTTTTTTTTTTTTTTTTTTTTTGTAGAATTGAACTAATACGTACTACGGACGACAACGGCCTTCTTACCGGCGTAACGGCCTTGCAAAATAACGACAACCTAAAAAAAAATCTGTGAGCATATGATTCCTATCTTGATGCATCCATCCACGTATCATCGAAATGATTGTTCATCTGTCTACGTACTTTACCAGCCTTGATGAATTTAACCATGGTTGAAGATCTGTCAAAGAAAAGAGGAAGATTTCACTATTTGTCTCCCTACAGACTAGATTTTACGAGGCAAGCCGATGAGTCTATTTTCGGAATAACTTTAACCAGCACTAACTTTTCACAGTCACATTAGAGTTCTAAAGAAAAAAAAAGACTTACTTATTCCTTAGTTGCTTCGCAACTGGCTATTCTCCTCTTCTTTGCAGAAGGGAGATGCTGCAGTTTTAAATTGTTCAGTGTTGAATTGACTGATTTTATAAGGTGAGAAATGAGGGATTGGCATTCCAAGTAAGACCGAAGAAAGACCAGAGAAACCAATAGCTAAAGATGACAGAGCATCTCGGGATTTTAAAGCCCTTCCATGTTTGAATGAGACACACTTCGGGTTCACGCACATAAAGCTCCCTTTGGTATATGATTTTAACAGCCTTTCGCCTTTTCGTTCTACTCGAAATGGATGTTCCAATTGTTCA
>JNEK01001074.1:0-18560 GCA_000697295.1 Mucor indicus B7402 | reverse complement strand
TCAAGAAGATGCAACCCCAAATCGAGTCGATATTGACGACGTCAGACGTATTTCCGAGCCTTTTACTACTGTTATCAACCAGCAAATTAGCGCCAATAACAGCAATACATCGGTAGCGCCACCTTCATATACCCTAAGTAGAACAATAGTAACAGTGACAGACTTGTGGAGGGAATATAGTACTGGTTTAACCGGGTGTCCTTCTGTCAGGGATTTGGAGCAGCAATTTGGTGCCTCTTGGAGAAAAGGGAATGAATCTCGATTTTTCAGCAGAAGAAATGAGATATACAAGTACATCAAAGATAAAGCTGTAAAAGAAAGAATTACAGAAGAGGAAGCAGCCAAGAAACTAGAAGAAAGAAGAAGACATATAGGAGTATCTATTGATAAGCTGCGCAAGCTTTTGAAAGAAGAACTCTCGCAAACAAGTGTTGAATTACTAATGCCAACAGATTAAAAAGATTTTAACCAGACATTACACAATTTATTACGGATTATGTAAATAAAAACTTCATTAGAGCTTTAAATATAGTACTCCATATATTAAACTATTATATATATTAAGCTACAGTACAGTTGATAAGTGCATTATTTCCATGCATTGACAGACCACATTAGCGGAGTCCTTGGTTGGTATTAAATTTGGTATTTCTCGTCTAAGTCCCGCTCCGACTAAAAAACCGCTAGTCTTAGGTCCTGGTCTCACTGTGTAAAAAAAAAATACCCTCTCAGTATATTTTCATAGTTCTCATTACGTTATGAGTTTTTGGGTGAAAAGGTCTTTTATGAACTTGCTATTTTCTATTGTCCCTTTGACATGCTATCATATCCATATATACTGTATTAAGGCATAGCTTATTATATTTTATATACTAATTATGACCTATTTTCTGTCTAAACATTGACTATTAGTTTATTATTAGATGCCAAATATGTGTAACAGAACACCACATAGCAAATTGTGGTGACGCTCTGTCCCCATTTGAAGCACACAAATACAGAGAATATTTATTGAATCATAAGCAATAAATCAATAATACGAATCAAACGATAGAGTCCTTTTTTGTTCTTACATTGGTTATGACTTCGTTCCAAAAAAAAAAATCATGAAAATTATTAATGTTCTTCGTCTAACTTCCATTTTTGTTTCGTCTAAAAAAGGTAAGCAAATTGTTCAGAAAGTAATTTTAATTCGTCCAGAAAAAACTTAACATCGTCTGACTTTGAAGTAGAAACATTGGCATTGCATTTTCTCTGTGAGGCTCTTTCAAGTCATATAGTGAATGAAAATTTTAATCTCCTCCTCCAAACTGGTATTAGACGCAAATGAATCATTTTGAACAATGTCTAGCTACACTTGTTGCAAAAAAGCGTATATATGTGGTTTGAGCTACGGAGCATGAGCGTGAAGCATATTGCAGAAAAAATGAAAAGATCTGTGTCTGGGATTTATGATGTATTAAGTGGAAACGAGGAAGATTGAGACAACAGAACAGGGTAGACCGAAAAAAAGCTCACAGAAAGAGGCAGAAGAAGCATTATTACTTATGTGAAAAAGAACAAAAAAGCTATACTTGACGAAATTAAAAATCACTGTTCTGACGATATTTCCAAATCGATTATTCGACAGGTTCTCCATGATGCTGGCATAGAAAGACAGATTTAAATTAAAAGCTTGCTGGAAACCTGAACGGATTTTTTATGACTCCTCTGATTAGAAGTCGGGCGGTGGTGGTGTGTGCGCAAAAGTGTTTTCTAAAAATAAAATGTCATCTTTTTTTAGCTCCTTTGTGTTGTCTTTTTTTAGCCTTTTTGTCCTGTCTTTGTTTCTTTTCATAATGAGAAAGTCCGGTAGTAACTTCCAAACCATGGTAAGCTAATGAAGCAGGACTCTTTTTTCGTTTATACAAAAATAGAGTCTTACATGTATGATAATAGGCAAATAATCTTGAACAAGTTGTCACAGACTTGTTACGGACAACTAAACTACTATTAGAAGCCTTAACACAATGGTCTTTTATACGGAAATCAAGCAAAGAAATATACACAATTTGTGATAAACTCGATAAACAATTTCATCTTGTTACTCAAACTTTTGAAGACACTGGTATTCCTATGAGGTGAAACACTAAAAAAAAAAGGGGGGGGAGGAAAGTTCATAGATCTCACTTTTATATAGTGATTTACAATGGATCCCTCTACAATTAAGAGAGGCCATCTCGATTGTCATGGTGAAATCACCATCACCTAAAGTTTTAGATCAGTACTTGCCTCGAATCAGGGAGGTCATTGTGAATCTATTACAAGGTTTGAAAGCAAAACAAAATCTACTTCGTGAACAACAACTACACCAATGTAAGTCGTATTTAAATGCCCAACAGCAGCAACATAGAACTATGAGTACCATGCCACTAGGCAAACAAAATAAGTCTTGTGACAACCATTTCGGACAACCAACCATCACATCCGATGTGTCACCCGAGCGTACTTCGGTCCACAGCATTGATTCGAGTGTCACACAACCTGTCATTCTACAAAAAACAATGCAACAACACAAGAATGTTGACGAAAATGATCCGAAAACAGCCCATGCTTTAACGGCTTTAAAGCAGCAAGAGAATTTAGCACGTCGATCTTCTGTTCGTCGATCCTCCAAGTATTATCGTGGCAGTCAAATATTAAGAAAAGAAAGTCGAGACACACTCGTTCCTCCACTTCCGCCTCATCTACCCCCAGAACCTGGCTCTAATACTGAAATAAGAAAAAACGATCAAAGTAGTAAAAAAGAAATCAAGTACCACTCTTTTACTCATATACGTATTTAGCACTGATATTGTTTTTACAAATGGGCCAACAAGTTCAAAAAGTGACATACGATGGAGAATTAGCTATTCCAGCTCTCAATATACTGTTCTTGGAGACTTTTAACCATTCCCTCGCAGTAGATGATAATTTACCAAAAATTTATATCAAAGATCCAGAAATTGGTATATTTTACGAACTGGTTGACATGTCTGACATTCACAATAAATGCATTTTGTCTTTCCAGATCAAAGGTAACAAATATTCAATTGAAGCGGCTCAACTAAAAACGTGCTATAGAGAACACGATGGATAAAGAGGCATGGATGCATGAGCTAATAAACTCAATAAAGGAAGAACAAAGCGAAACTCGCCGTTTCTTCTTAAGTGAACTGAAAGAATTGAAAAAACAGACGAATAATAGCTACGGAGAGCAGACACAACTTCAACTAAAAACTGTATTCAAGAGTAGGGAAGAACCAGTAGCGCAAAACATGTCAAAAGAACAACTCGAATCTCAGCAACAGGAGATTGAAACTTTACGACAAGATATTGCTATCCTTCGCCAAATCAATAAAGAAATGATAGACGAAACGAGTAAAGTGATATCTGAGATAAAAGAAAGGGCTGTTGCAAAAGAACGTATAGAAGTTAAACCTTCTACTATTTTGGAAGAAGGCAAGGCGCTACTCGCAGACAAATCAGACGCGATCATCACTCGTTTGGAAGACTTGCAAGACACAATTGATCAGCTTAAATTAGACGTCACACAGCGCCACTGTCGACCTTCAGAAGTGCAAATGGCCCATTGTGCCAAAGAACGTCAAGGTCTAGCGGAAGATATTGAGGCATTCGGCAACGCTGTTGCACAAGTAAAACCACGCTGGAAAAAGACATGGGAGCGTGAACTACAAACCATCGTCAAAGAGCAACAGCTACTTAAAGAGCAAGAACAGCTATCCAAGGACATGAAAGAAGACCTAAAGGCTTTAGCGGAGGTCTATGAGCAGTTGGAAAAGGTGTGTGAGTATCAGCAGGTATTGAAGAGGAACAAAAAATCATTTAAGGTTTTGCCGCAAGAAGAAGGAGTGCGCGATGTTGTGTTAAAACAAGTGGATGCGATTGACGTGGACCATGAACGTCGTATGCGTGCATTGGAACAAGCGGATAAAATGAGACAACGAGAATTAGCAAATCGAATGGATGATTTTGAAAAAGAACTATCTAGGTTTGTGGAGACGGAAAAGCTGAAGAAAACGGGCGGAACAGCTGAGATGGATAGGATACGGAAACAGAAAGATGAGGAAATTTTGAAAGCTTTGTATACTGAGAAAAAGATGCTAACAAGTGGCATCGAGTAATAATGCCTCTACTATACAGTAGATGTCTGTAATATATAATAACTGTGCACAATGATTGATGACACTGTATACACAATAAAATGCTAATATTTATAACCAGCTATTAGTTCATTATGACAATAAGCTATATCTTTTTCTTGCATTGGCCCTAATTTGAATTGCATAGTCTCTTGTAATAACACGTATGTGTGACTGACGACTGATATATACAGCAGGTGATCCTATATGAAATAGAAACAAGTTTCACATATTGTTAAACATGGTGAATAGTAGAATAGTCATTGAAAATCTAGAAGATCAATGGGTACTCAAAAACTTTGTAAATTGATATCCCAGCTCCAGTCGGGGAAGATTGATATTCAGGAGTCTCGAACTTTCCTAAATAACTATCGCTACTTGTGTAATTAGTAGTTAATATTCAATTCGCATATAAATGTCTGCAGTAATATGATAGTAGAACTGTCTGAATCAATTTTACCATTTGCTTAGTGTGTTTCTTCGCAGTCAAAAGACAAAAGTCGTTTTGTTTTTTCCGGAAAAAGTAAAAAAGGAAAGCTTTGATTTGTCAAGATCTTGTTAAATCCCCGACTGAAACATGGCTCGCAACAAGTGACATTCAAGCATTATCATAGTAATTAATTCCCCGCAGTGACACCCGCTTTTTTTTTTCAGGTTGCACCATTGTTGTCAGAAGTATTTAAACAAGCACCATAAAAAATTATCGTTTTTTAACTTTATTTCAAACTTTTTTGTTCAGCAAGATGATGCCAATCTATCGAGCACTAAGCCAAAGAGCACCAGAGACATCTACAAAACAAAAGAAGAGAGAGCAAGATTCTACTTCTACATTAACAAAACTTAAACGATTTGGCTCTATGTTAAGGACCAACACGAATGACAGTAAGAAAGACGCTGAAAAGAGAACAAGCAATGATTCTTCTTCATCAATCAACAGTACCAGTCAAGTTATGGTAGCGAGGCCACCAGTCGAATCAACAATCAGCAACCAGTCCTCTTCGATTTCAATGCCTGAATTGTCCGAGGATGAAGAAAGCTTAACCGCACCTACTATAGCTTCAGCAACCCAAGGCGAGAATTCAATGCATGCGTCAGAAGTTAGTGCAATCGATGCTAGACCACCACTGACCTCGAATAAATCTTCTCCTACGAAGTTTGTCTTCGCAGCATCTGAGATGTGTTACCTCGATTCTCCAGAAGAATCATCATATCGCCCAATCAAGACAAAATATGATTTTACACCCGCTTCTGTTCCCGTATTGATTGATTCTTGTCCTAACGTGTCACTAGTTCGATCCTACTTGCAGCCTGTTTTTGAAGAGTTAGATGAAGAATTATTAGAAACCCAATGAAACAGCATTAGATAGCATTCGTTTTAATAATAAACAACAATGGAGCAGGTCTCATTGTCTCAAATGGTTTCGTTTCGCGTTATAGAGTTTAGTTGCATGAATGAGTCTATTCAGGTTTAACAGTACAAAGACGTTGTTGAGCAATGACGCCTATTTCGAGCTCTCATTGTTTATCTTGAGTCTGGCTTCAGCTTATTGAAATACCTTACTTTTGTTTCCACTACCTTCTGGTAAAGCCAGAAAGTCTTTTTTCTTTTGGTGAGCTTTCATTCGTGCATGCAATACAGCAAGTCGTGTCTCCCAGCGTCAATCAATATGCATTTGTTTTTCGTTCTTTCGAACTCTTCTTTTGATAGGCTTTCCAAGTTAAGCGTTTACGCGGCTATTTACCTGTGTTGATTCGAAAGGCATAATAGATGATAGTGAAGCGAACGCTCAAATAAGTTGCAAATGTTTATCAATTTCCATGTCTCTCTGTTTAACTAATTAATAAATAGATAATAAAAATGAGTTTCTTGTAATATAAATATGGTTATTACTTAGCGTACTCTTGTTTTTGAAAAGAAAAGCGAAGATAAATGGTTTCTTTAATGATCAAGACAATTGATAAACAGCCGCTCCCATAATTATAGATAGTTACTACCAATATATCAGTTTAAGATATATACTATAGAATGGTAACTACTCTATAATAGCATCAACAACTGCCCATCATATATAAGCCATTCAAAGACAATCATAATCTTAGATGTTAAACTAATCGTACAGGCATAGTACTATCTAGCTGAAACTGTCTTTTCATCATCAATACAATTATAAATCCTATGTTTGATCAAACGCCTGTATGAGACTGTTTTTATATCCTATATCAAAATCCTGTTATATCATAATAGGCAGGTAACTTCAGTAGCAACTGCCACTATATATAGTTTAAAGCATTCCAAGGACCTATTCTACTATGCTACTATTATGCATTGGTCACAATTAAAAAGTGTGGCTATTTCACAGGCAGTCTTTGCCATCATATATTCTAATCTACTATTTACTGCTTGTGGTAATGTTACCAGTTAAATCGAGAGGACCCTAAAACTCACCACACTCGTTAAAGGAGAGATCTGTCTTTCAATTTGATTGACTAAAACGTTCAGTTGTGGTCTAGATTTTAGCTGTAAAAATCTATGATTGTAAATTAACATACAGTATATCTGCTAAGGCTCAATGTTATTGTTTCAAAATTTCAAGGAGTGAAAAATAACAATGGAATATAAATAAATAATTATCACTGCTGCTTGATTTTCTTCTTTCTTCATCCAGATGATTTCTTCTATATGACGGAAAACAAAAAAGTGACCTCTGCTGCAAATAAAGCGCAAAAACTTGCCGCCACACCCATTGTTCCGCGTGAAACCACCAAAAGGAAGGCCGATGTTGTTGGCCATGAAAAAGTGGAGAGAAGAAGAAAAAAGGTTTTGCCTGAAGCCACTGAAAATCAATCCATTGTTATTTTCTCTGGCTCTGACGCTGGAAGTGATTATCTTGAAGATACTAACATCTACCGTTTGCTTCATAACAAAGGTAGTGAGTTAGAAATAGATTGGTTCTACATGATTGTTTACCTCTGTATATAGCCTATACTTCAGAACTTGATAAATACTACACTCCCTGCTGAAGACCTTGTTGGAGCTGCCAAACTCTTACCTTGGACAGACAAGAATAAAAAGACGGAATCAGCAAACGCTTTGCTTCACCGTCTAACATCTTCTTTTGGGAGTCGGTGAAGAAATGACAAGATATGCTTTCTTTGGGTGAATTCAAAGAGAGACAGAAGAATGAAGGCATAAGTGTTCAAAAAAAAAAAAAAATGATCTTCCGCCTTTCAAAGATGAAGCATATGAAGAATATTGGGACGAAAGATTGGAAACCGGCCGTCGTCTTCGTGCCCCCAAAGAAAAGAAAAGGAGTAATTGTGGCTGTACGCGTGCTCGTGTATGTGGCCGTCGCGCCAATTAGTTTTTTTTTTTTTTTTTTTTCTTTCTTTCTCGCCTTTTCTTTAAAAACTTTGTATATTAAGGTATAATAAAAAAAAAAAAATACTTTGTTATAACTAAAAAAATGCATGATTTCTATTGTTTAATTATAAAACTAGCTATGTAGCTGATTAGCACTATTCCTGTATTTTACTGTCAAAACGTTAATGTTTTCAAAAGCACTAAATGTAATATATACTTGAGTTTGTTTGTTTGTTTGAGAGCTTACAGCAAGTTTTAAAAATTCAAAACATGGACCTCTACAAAGTTTCGAGTAAGTGAAGGATTTTACACTCTTGGGGTAGAATACTTTTATGGATTGGTTCGTGTAAGGTTTGCGCGTCAGCAATATGTTGAATATCACAGCAAAAGAATTTGCCTAGCTTGTCAAATTATTTGTATAACTAACTATAGCCAGCAACTAATTACATTTTAAAATAACGAGCAATATAAACATACATAGACCACAAATATTAATAATCTTTATTTAAAGACTCTAAAGAAACATATTCGAAAAGGACATATTGATAGAAACGTAAAGATCACAGTATTGCAACTATATCTTTTGTATCGTCTTTATGTCTACAATCTGGGCGTATTACATATCAAGAAATATGTAAGTAACAATGTATAAAGGATTTATTATGGGAAATATAAACCGATGTCATCTGTATATTGGAAAGGTTATCAAGAATAATGCCAGAAAATGAAATCATATCCTATTTTTGTTGATTTCTAACTTCTTGAGATTCTTTTTGTATATCATCGCATCCATCATACGATGACTCGTAAAATGGGCCATTCAAGTCTTTTTCTAAAATACCAGGAGTGTTTGCAATCCAGTTTAACGAAGTAGCCTAATTTGCGAAGGCCGAGTGTGATATTGCATACCACGAGGGGAGGAAGTTTGGACAGTCACCGCAATTGATACATTAGTAATATTGAAGGCTCTGTTCAATCTCCCGAAGACTAAGAGCACATTGCGAGCAGTCTCGTTAGTCGAATAATTCATAACATCTCTAAGAATAAAAAGTAGACTTCCAGAATCACCGAAAAAGCACTTTGAGTTGCATTAGTTGCTTTTACCTCAATTTCTTATTTTCGAACAGTGTCATTTGGCGTAATTTTACAGCCCATTACTCGCAATATATGGCATGTAGTCACCGTTAATTGTTGTAAATCCAATTAGCCTATCTCAAGTACAAGAAGAGGTTGCCCATTAGCCGTGCTTTATGCTATTGCTGTCATAGTTCACCGTCTAACCATTGCCCTTTATTGTAGTAATATCTTTTGGATGACGAGTCATTGACACAATATAGATAGTCTGTATCATAGGATTTTCCATCAGGTCAAAGAAAGGCTATTCTGTTGAGTTGTTAGTTTCTTTTCCACTCTGTATGCAAGACACAAAGCCCGCGCTTAAGGCGACTAGTAAGTACTGAATTTTTATATGTAGGGTATGATTAGCATGTTGTATATACTGAATGAAAACTACTAAACGTCAGGTTATAAATAAATAAACTAATATCTACTTTATGGTAAGTTCTTGTTTAAATGACAGTGCGGCAAAACCACTGTTAGGTAGCCTACCGGTACATGGTATCTATGATAGAAAACTTGTGCTGATGTTAGAATCGATTAATCATAATAATGAACATTTATGCAAAATAGACCGCTTATTAGCACTGACACACACGCATTTCTTTCTGCCAGCAAGTATAGGGACTTTTTGCAGATAAATAAGACCATTGTAAGATACGAGGTCTATATATATCTCGCTAGGTATTTGACAATGGTGTCTTTTATATCACATAACAATATGTCTATTTTCCTATAAAGATATTGCGCAATGAATACTACTTCGTATATTTTTTTTATTGAAACTATAAATGGATATATATGTATGAACGGGTGAATGAGAGGAAAGGATCCATTGAAAAGGCTAAAAGAGATTTGTTTCTGTATGAAAAAAAAAAAAGGGACACCGTTATTAAGCACCATAATGGAGGATTGTTATTCTTCTAGTTCATCTACTTCTGAGTCTGAGTGATGAGGATTAGTAGCTGGTGACTGAGAGTATAAAGCAGGGAATGCGTTTTTGAAGATAAGTTGTGTTGCTTTTGATTCTTCAGTTCCTGTGAACTTTGGATCGTTGTATTTTATATAGAGCTCCAGTATTCTCTCTTGTGTCTCGAATTCAATTCTTTTGGTTTCAGCATCAAGCCGTCTAATTTCTGCTTCCACCTTCATTCTTTTTAGCTTGTTGGCTTTCTTTTCCGCGTCAGATGAGAGTTGTCTCTTGGGTTTTACTTTTTCCTCTGCTTCTGCTGTAGTGGTTGTAGGAGGTCTTACTTCAACCACAGATTCATTGTCAGATGAAGCAGCATCATTCTTCTCAATACCATTATCTTCTTCATAAAAATCATCTTCTTCAGCAAGAGCAGGTTTATTTCGGTACAGGATATCGAATGCCTTTGTCAAATCCAAAAAGTATGGGAAATTTTTGTCTAGGTATACTAAAATAATTCTCGAAAAATTAGCCCAGCATGATCTTAAAACCTTTCTTTTTTACCTTGCAAAAAATCTGAGACATTATCATATTCTATCTCTCCATTCTTGTTGTACTTGTAGATGCGTCCTTTTGTTTGTTCTTGTACCTTCTTCTTAAAAGACTCGTACCTCTTGAAAAAGGAGGTCATGCCTTTAACCATATCTTCAGCTTTTTGTCGATGTGTTGCTCCACAGCTATGGAATTCTTTTAGCACTGTTCGTGCTATATCAGCTTTTCCGGTTTTATTTCTTACAGCAACTACCCATTTGGACAACATTTCACTGTCATTTCTGGACATGATTTTAACGATGCGTTCATTGGAGGATAACCCATCATTCGCGAGATCGTGATCTAAACTCCAACTAATTCCTCTAACAGTAGGTTTCTGAGCTGAGTCTTCTTCATCCTCAGGTCTACGAATTTCACGGTAAGGCATAATGTGAACAAAAAAAATAAAAAAATCGAGGAGAAAAAAAAAATGGGGAGAAGAGGAAGAGGAGGGGGAAAGGAAGGCCCGTCGTCACGTCGACCCACTGGAATTCAAAAGCTGAGCCTCCGCGCGCCGACGATTTTCAAACAGCAAAAAGGCCAATGGGATTGGACTGTTGCAGGATCTACGATCTTTCTTTTTCTGTGTTCTCTGTGTGAAACATTGAATTTTTTTTTTTTTTTTCTTTTTTTTTTCAAAAAAAAAAAAAAAAGGAACAAAAATAGAAGCGATGGTGCTAGTAAGTAACCATGGTAACTTTCATAAACTGTATATTAATCTAACATTGTAATTTAGCATGGTATACCCTCCTCTTTGAAAGAAAGGGGATCTTCATCTTCACTTAATGTTCCACACCGTTTACAATTACCAACAATGATATTACGTCTATTATGTTTACTACCTGTTTTCATCGGCATTTACAACAACTTGACATATTCATCGACAGTTTACTCGAGTGCTGAGCATTCTATATTATTTGAAAACAAAACTACACCTCTGATCCACAAAGTGGCACTGCTATGGGTAAAATCTCACTTTTTGTTCATCATCCTTTTTGTTTTAGACTTAAACAAAACATTAGTGTATACTTGCCGGTTATTGGATTTGGATATTTACAACGAGTATGCTAAAAAGATGGCTACACCACTACGAACACAGTAGTGCTCTTGTACGTCTCATGACATTGACAGTCATCATTTGGTCAGTAGCTGCTTACCTCAATTCAAGTTATGGCATCGATCAACCTGTTTGGAAATGGATGACGATTTGTTTAATCTTGCTGATTGCTAATGTCGTTAAATTAACGTTCACCTCAAAGAAATCAAAATATGACCTGGATGAACCTCGTATCAACCACAAATCGACCTTTGTTCGCGTGCTAATTGTTCCGTTAACAGTCATTGTGTTTATCACTATGTTTGCATCACTTTATCAGGTAGGGCGAATGAGACGAGAATCAGTGGTTTTAGCCGAGCAACGTATGGTCATTCCTACAGGCGCCAAACATCCTCAGTTACCGGAAGCAGAAGTTCGCGTGATGGTGTTTGTACTATCTGCTTGGACGATGAAAAGTATTGATAAACGTAAAGTGTTTCGTGAAACAACGTTAAAGCTAATGCCCAAGAATAATGAACATATTTCCTACTTTTACCGATTTATCATGGGCCAACCACCAAATGAGCAAGTACAAGCAAAAATTGGACCACTGATTGAGCAGGAAATAAACGCATATGGCGATATTTTACTTCTCAATTGCTCTGATCTATATCAAGATTTAAGCCGAAAAGTGTATAGCGCTTTTGAATGGGCGGAACAATACGATTTTGATTACTTTATAAAGACGGACGACGATATATTTGTAAGATGGGATACAGTGAGTAAGGAATTAGAGTTAGCTGGGAGAACACAACGCTATTGGAGAGGATTAGCTTATTGGTAATATATATATATATATATATATATATAAGAAAGGCAAATTCATAAAATGTGGCTAACTTGGGATATATAGGAACATCCCACCTATTAGAAATACAGAAAATAAGAATGGTGAACTTGTTTACCCATTACCTATATTCCCTCCTTATACAGCAGGTGCATTGTATATCTTGTCAAGAGATATTGTTCATTTAATTGCAGGCGTTAAAGGGCCAAGAATGTTTGTCAAAAACGAAGATCAAAATCTTGGAATATGGTTGTTCCCCTTTAATATTTTACCAATTCATGATCGTCGTATTCAACAAATCGATGTCTGTGAAGACGATATGATTGGTAAACACTTTGGTGATTTTGGAGAACCTGACGCTATTGGTGGCACCATGTATGATATGCTGGATAATTTGAATTCAGGTAGAAAGATGTGTCATGGCTTCAAAACATCTGTTTGTGGTTTCTGCTATCCTTGTCATGGTAAAGGAAATCATTGGAGAGACTGGAACTTTGAATGTGACGACAAAAAGGGTGTTACTTTACTAAACATGCCTCAACTTACTATCATGGAATAACTGCATAATGTACACAACTAGTTTCCTTTTTAATTTATACATAGACGAGTAAAAACGAAAAATAATAAAGTGAGCCTAATAATACATACACTTTCAGATGTTATACAGTATATTGATATTTCATTCTGTTGTTATAGGGAGGTTTTTTTCTGTTAATTGAATATAGTATGCATGGTTAAAAAAGAATGTACAAAAAGGAAAGGCAAATGAATTATGTAATACACGAAAGGATAGTATAGTGACAAAAAGAGTGGCAAGCTGTGGAAATGAGGGTATACTATAAAATAAATAAAGAGAGGGTATAATGTAAAGGTCATAAAAAGGGTAGGGGCATAGATCATAAGTTTCATTTTATAGAGAATAAACTATCGATATTCTTTATCCAGTCTGTCATATCTGTTTTTGAGTTGGCTTGTAAAATATATGCATTGTTGTTTGTATATAAAGAAAAGACATGATTACGCTAATAAGTAATAATGAGTATACATAAAAAGATATAACAAAAGCGACTTACTTGTATCATCATTTCTAGTGCTCTATTATAATCAATTCTTGCGTTGGAAAGGTTTATAATACCTTGTTCTTCAGTCTCTGATTGATTTGTGTATATGTAAAGATATGGTCTAATTTTATGACTTTTATTTAGTCGTATAGCCTAAATAAACCCTTCAAAAAAAATATATTATTCGTATAGCTTACCTTCTTAAAACAAACCATCGCTTTACCCATTTATCATCCAAAGGATTTTCCTGATAAGTCAAATAACCTCGTTTCGTTATGTTCGCACTAATGAAAAATCAGAAACAAGTGCTACACTTTAGTTTGATTCACTTACACTGTCGTGACAAGTTTGACTTCAGCTATCAACTTTATTGAACTCCAATCTTCCTTTTGAGCTAGTTTCAAATCTTGCATACCAGGAATAGGAGGATCCTGTGAAAGAGCAATCTATACGCAAACATTAAATAACCCTCATATTTCTTTTTGTTTGCATCGTTATACCTCGTCTTTAGTTCCATATCGACTCTTCCATAGACCCAAGACTCTTTGTATCAGATCAGATTTTCTAGAATCTAATTCAGTTTCATGGGACTTGGTAGAACTGTCCTTATTATACTCGTGACTACTTGTATGCAGCATCGAGCCTTGGCTTGTCTGAGACCTAGCTGCATGAAGTATAATGGCTTGAGAAACCGCCGCCACTTGCTCTTTCTTTTGAATACGTTCTTGAATATGTTTAAAATCATTGATTAAAGAAACACCTCGAGGTTTCCAAGAACCCAGTAATTCTTCGCCCTGTATAGGATGAGAACCCGTATTGTATCGCCATAATTGACTCACTCTGCGTGTCATAGGCGGCCGTAACTGCACCAAAAACACACCGCTGTACTTGTTCAAATACTTGTGTGAACCCAACAGCTTTCTAAGACCAAAGTTGGACGCGTCTCGGCCCTGGATACGAACTGCAATATCCATGCTACACTGTATCGGCTTTGAGCATTTCTCGACATCGATTTCCCACTTGACATTCAAAAGAATCCTCGTCTGTGACGCAGTTAAACGGTTCAAAAAGAGACAATCGTGCTGCGATGAGTCCCACGCACCTTGAGATGTTAAAATACTGGTGCCATCTTTGTTGTAGTGTACTTGTTGCTGGCTGTTTAAAAGTCGAATCAAAACATCTTCGTGTCCGGGAGCGTTGATAATACGTCCTTTATTATCCATCAAACGCACTTGTCCGATTGTGGCTTTGGTAATTTTGGACCATATCAGTTGTCTGCCAGATGTGTGCGAAAGAGTGATGCCGATACGTCGTTGAAGACCTTGTCTCAATTGGAACACACCTTTATCCAATGCATTTTGTGATACAACTTGTACAGGCATGTATTCTCCGTTCGGCATCAGCTCAAGTATTTGAATCCATGCCAGAATATCGTGCTTTTCAATGGCCAGTGCATCTTCCTGTGATACTCGGCGTTCAGGTGTGGTTGCGGGCTGGGTGTGTTGGCTGCCGCTGTTATTGTTTTGTTGCGCTAGCATTTCTGACAACTTGGGCTTTTCACGTTGATCGTCCCATCGCTCAAAAGCCGATAGAACACGAGATTGAGCAATCCCATACACTTCAAAAGAGATCATGTCGTGTAGCAATATCGCCTTGGTCTTCTCCGTGACAAGAATAGAAAGCGTTTGACTGAAATCCAAGGGTACGGTTGAGCCATAGGAAGCGTTCATAGGCTTTGTTGCAAAAACTTTTTCAGCATCTGAATTAGAATCTACACCGCCAAATGACGAGAGACGGTATTGAATATGAAGCTGGGTGAATTCATTCTCATTGATGCCAACAAGTTCCAACAGTCGAATTTCAAAAAGCAAGGTTTGACCGACTTGAATTGTATCGTCTTCAATCGCCATTTTTTCTTTTGTAGACTCATCCATCATATCAAGAGGCTCAGCGGTTAAATAGGGTGTGTGAGTTCCAGAGCGTGCAATAGGAGAGATAAGCACACGGAGTTTGCCTTTCACTTGACCTGTGGTTCTACATATCACTTCGACAAAGCTTTCGTAAGCCTGTTGCTTACTTGTCAAATTGCGCACAGAAACTGCAGCACTACCAACAAAAGAATACTTGGGGCAAGGCACTTCATGAAAAGGATCTTCCCAACTTAGATGTTTTCGGTATTGTGGTTTATCTTTAAAATTACGAAGGTTACGCATCTTATGAAGTCGATCTTTGAACTTTTCAAGGGACCATACATATACTGACTGATGCTTATAATCAATCACACGCACACCGACACAAGGCTTTTCACTGTTCAAGAGCGCCGTATCATTATCGTCGTCGTCTTGATCAAATGGTCGAGAACCCGAAGTTTCTTCCCAATGTGATTTTAAATGGGCATATTTGTCTTCGATAATAGAAAACTGGTATATGACATGCTTGTCTAGTTCGCGAGAAATAACATTAGCTTCTTTTAGTGATGCAGCATTCGTCAAGACAACTTCTGCCATCGTGACATAATGAATGCCTTTCCAGTGTTGAAACACTTTTTTGATTAATTGTTGTTGCTGATATGAATATGATTTCGGATTATTGCTACCCACAAGCATGTGCATGGACGACATTCGGTTCAACTTGGCTTCATAAAAGCTGCGTTGCATATCGAGCTCTTTCTTGTACTTTTCTTGAACGTCCTTCATTTTTTCATAGTACTTTTCTGTTGGCAGAGGAGATTGCAATGTGGAATCAGTGCACACACTACCATCATCGACCACTGTAGCAGCTAAAGATAGACGGTTTAAACTGCTCGAAGCAGACTCGTCATCGTCAAAGAAATCAGCACGACTGTCAGCGCGACTTCCTGTACGGCTATCACTTCGAATCTTTCTGATATTGCGAATACGCCCAATATCATCATATAATTTTTCAATATCTTCGTCATTCAAACTGCTAAAGTTGGCTTCTGAATAATGATTTTTGACAGCTTCTAAACGTGCATAATTCCAGTCCATGGGTTCTGAAGTGGCCATACTAGCACGTCCGTTATTAAAATCAGACAAGTTGAGATTGTTTTCGTCTGCTTCAGATACTCCAGTGGATGAATGGTCCGTGCATGAACTTGCAGTTGTCAGTCTCAGCATATCGTTTCTTTCTCTTCGCACTTCTTCAGGATGATTAAATCGGAAAATATGATGGTGTCCTAAAATAATGCGATATCCACTTTTTAATCGTCGTGGCTCTGTGATACGGATACCATTGACCATAGTTAAAGCATCTTTGTGCCCAGGGTATAGGGTAACCACGTTATCCGATGTGTACTCAAACCAACAGTGCTCATCTTGAATATTAGAGCCACTGAGGCGAATTTCGCATTGACTTGAGCTTTCCTGACAGCCCACTCTTGTTTTTCCAGCTTTAATAGGATACATAAGGCATTCAGACATGAGAGGATCTTCATTCAAGTTGACAATAAATGGCGTTGATTTTGGCATGAAAATGCCCATATCGTTCTTGTCCACCATGATACCAAGTTCTTTCAACGCTTGCTCTCGCTCCAAGTGAATCTCTTCTGTTCGTTTGAGTTTTTCTTCCCAAGTTTCGTTTAGGTTCGCTAAAAGTTTCTCAGACGTAGTGAGCTGCTCGACAATTTCTTGCTTTGTCATTTGCTTCTGTGAGCCTTTTGAGTCTTCAAAGACAAGTACTTGGTTGGCATTTGTGATGGTTGAACGTGTTGGTAGAGGTGTTTTACCACCACCACTTGAACTGCCATTCTCTTGCTTGTAAGCACTTTGAGCAGCTAGTTCTTCAACCACTTCTGGAGCATATACCCTTAAGCGATCGCGTAAAGTGGATAGTTCATCTTTGAGTTCACGAATAAGTTTAGCATTAGGGTCTTCATTAATAACAGCCTTATTCTGAATCTTTTTAGCTTGATCTGCATATCGAAGTGTACTGAGAGTTTCGTCATAATCAGCTGGTGAGATGGCTGCAATCATGGCAGTTTTTGAGTTACCACCCAATGAATCCTTTAACAACCATGTTAAAACGGAATCACGATATGGGATAAAGATTTCTTTCTGTTTTTTGCCAGCTTTTTTGTTTGCTTCGGCCATAGATTGATCAGCCAAGCCAGAGATGACTTTACCGAGTGTTGTTAAGGACCGGTTAATGTTGGCTCCTTCTTTTAATCTAGCACCTGTTGCACCTGTACTATTTGCACGCTCACTACCTGCTAAATCGACCAAACTTTGAAATATAAAGTTGAGTTAGAATTATTCTGAAACATCTTTGCCCCTTAAATTCTCTCCTTGATTTACCTAATACGAGCGACTTTTTCTGTTTCTAATTTAGTGATGTCGTCTAATCTTGTTTGAGTCAGGAACAAAGTAAATACAGCATGAGATCTAGAAGAGGTTTCATTCATATTTGTAGCAGCCACAGTACGCGCTTTATTGCCTTCATCCATAAGATGGTTAATATCATCAAAAGAAGTGACAACAAGACGAGACAAGTCTTCAACATAGGGTCCAAGGGATGGGTGCTCACGGACTTTCAAGTTGCCCTTATTTTTAGGATTTAAAAGATCACGTACTTTTTCATTATAAATTTCAATATACGAGACTTCAACACGATATGTCAAGTTGGGCTCGTGACTACTTGCGATACGATTGAATAATTCTGAACAAGTCAATGGAATGATACCTTTATCTTCGCCATATCCCATCTATTCTCCCCTTTGTATATTAGTCTTTATTTCTCCCATCTAATAAATGAATAATACCATTGAATATGATTTTCCTGCACCAGTTTGACCATCTAATAAAAACAAGTTCATTATTTTGACATATGAATAGCCTTTTGTTTTTTACAGGCAAAAATACAACAATTGTAACCGTCGAAAGCATGATTCAATAAATCTTCACCCAAGTCATTATACACCATGGCTTGGTCTGCATAATTCGGATCATTCTTATTTGCAGACCAATATGATTTATCAAATGTGAACGACTTTGTATCATCTGTGTCTCTATTGTTTCCTTTGTGATCAGGTGGTTTAGAAATGATGGTTTGATCTCCCTCCATTCGAATTAAACATGTTGCACCACGCGCAAGTTCTAATAAGGAGGTTAACACACATAAAATTCGTTGTTTTAAACTGAAAAAAAAATAAATATACCTCTTGAATTCAAAGGTCGGCATCGAACAACTACTTTAATATTTCCTCCACTCATAATTTAATATACAAGCTAACAAAATGAATTGTTGAATAAACTGATTGTCGAATAGTTTTAGTGAATTTATACTTTTGTGATTTCAATAATGAAAGTAATTGCAGTTGCCTAGTAAAGTTTCGTTTATAATGTAAAAAAGTGAATAGATGAAAATAGTTGATTTGATAAAGATGAGTTGAATAAAAAGTAATACAAATACACAAAAAAAAAAAAAAAAAAAGGGAGAGGG
>JNEK01001073.1:0-32618 GCA_000697295.1 Mucor indicus B7402 | reverse complement strand
AAAAAAAAAAAAAAAAAAAAAAAAAAAAAAAAAAAAAAAAAAAGTGAGAGGAAGAAGCTCTATAATTAAATGTTTACCAAATTAATTTAAAAAGGAACAGCTTTTTTTTTTTTAATTAAAAAATTTGGATTTCTGTGCTGTATATCGAGGCAACAAGTGTAACCAAAGTGATACTTTTTGATGGCATTTTTTTTTTAGAGGCACTCATTTTTGAAAACAGGTTTGGTTGCTAGGCAACTTATTTAGTTCGATAATAGTAGTTGCAATGTACATATGTATATGAGAAATGCTAATCTCGAGTGATGATGATTCACACTTTTCCCGCCTTTATTAGAAGTTGCAAGGAGTGAGTTCTTTTGTGTCGTTAGAACAACGTAATGCATATTTTGGCAAATTCCGTTTGCTTTGTAGTATGCACAGAAAATGAGGGAGAGACAACTGTAAAAAGACCGGTACCTGCTTACCCCTTAACAGCAAACTATATCATTTACTGCAGAAGCCAAAAGGAGGATATTGTGCAGAGGGGTCCTATTTTGTACATGTAATAACTCATTCATTGCACAGACATACTTGATTTATTTGAAAACAAAAGCAAAAAAGACTTTTTTTTATTTAATTTTCATAACAAACTACTACATGATTAATTTTCTTCAGGAGGGTAAACCTCTTTGACCATTGCACCTTCATCATCACTCATAATCAAAACACTCAATTTTTCAATACTTTCCGACATCAACTGCTTGAGTGATCCATTGCTAGTGAGAGCATTGCCTTGAGTGACACTGATATAATCGAACACACCATTAAGGCCAGTGTATCCATCTTTCCAGAAATGAACTTGCTTGCTTCCTTTCTTGCGGCAATACACCTTAATATAAGCACCAGGCAAAGGACGTTTTGTCTTCTTACTAGTGACACAAACAAATCCAAAGGACTCTGAAAAATGAACAGACAGTGAGTTTGAATAGTAAGCATGCTGTCTTGTCAAGCCATTTCCGCTTGAAACTTCAATATACACATTCTTATTTTTTGCTGTAAATGGTACTCTGTGGAATTGTAGTGCGTTCATCTGTCCAATACCAATCATATCAAAATCTTCCTCAATGTCTTGTGACTCCTTTTCAGGTAAAGCGATGGTCTCGGATGCTGTGGGTTTAATCCAGCTGATATTCTTACTTGTGTTAGCACCTTGAGAGTCCATGAAGGGGTTATTGGAGAACATCACTTCCACATCCATATCGTAATATTTGATTTCCACAGATTTAATATTGGCGTACTTGATAACGAGTTCTTGTCCATCGACTTCAAATTCGAGAATGGGCTCAGAACGAATACGTTGGCTTTCCAGGGAACTGTTAGCGACAACAGCAAATTCGCCTTGTTCAATTTCACAGACAAATGCATGAAGATTAGAGAAGAGCTGACGCCAGCGTAACACACCAAAGTCCTTGTACTTCTGGGTAATCTCCTTAATTGATTGAAGATCCAGTTCTTGGCTAAAAGAAGCAGAGGTCACAGGCAATCTTGTCTTCAGGTAAGCATGAAGGTAATCGATTTGAAGCTGACAATGTTCGTTGTTTTCCAAGTCCTTAATGCGTCCAAAGACTTTGTGTGCTTCACCAATACGGTCTTGCAAAAGAAGGTAAGTGGTCAGGATAACCAAATCAGTATCACTAGGTTCATTCGATTGCAAGGACACATATTCAAGGAATCGATCATATTGTTGGTAGAACTCGTTGTTGAGAATTTCAGGTGTAGCCTTCACGGGATGTGTACGAGCATTAAACAAAGGATAGTAGTCAAAAGCTGTAAGATCCTTTTGTTCCATCGCGTCTTTGGTAATAAGAGGAGACTCAAAAACAGAACCAACCTTGTCAAGAAGATAAGAGCCATCTTGGTTCAACAAATCTTGAATAGCATGACTAAACTGATGACCAACGCTGAATTCCCAAAGTTCAGTATGATAATGACGTCTCTTGCTTAGGGTATCGAGGACCTTTTCGGCGAACTTCTTATCCATCATTCTCCATTTTATGAGAGACAAGTCAAGTTTTTCCAATTTGCGGTAGGCTTCGATGTAATCGATGACATTTTCGTTTGTTCCTTTGTTGGCTACCTTGGACCATGGTTGACTGGTGATGTTACTTGAGTCGGTAGCTTCCAATGCCTTTTCCTCGGTGTGGCTCGTTACTCTGATGGGGATAGAGTCAATCTTTGCTAAAAGCTGATCACCTGAAATAGAAGATACAGTTACAGGAACAATAGCAAATTCGCCAGAAGAGGGGAAATAGAATGTACCAACGACTTCATACCAAGTAGAATAGGGTTGAATGTAAATTGTTTTGGATTGGTAATAAGATGTGTTTGCTGTTGGTATAGCACCAGTGGGTATTTGCACAGTAACTTGGCAGGTTAAAGCCTTTGAAGAGATATTGATGACAACGAGATGATTTCCGTACTCAACCAATGGTTCCAAGCTCTGACTTGTAGGATTGATTTTGATGCACTCTTCAGATTCAAAGTCTGTATCAGGATCAACAACAAATATCTCCTGATTAAGCATTAAATTTCGACTGCTTTCAATGGATGAAGTGCCACATTCAGACAAAGTACGATAGAAGACTAATAGAGGGTGACTTGTAGCACAAATAGAGAACTCGACCTTGCTTTCAGTACTATTGGCTTCAGCATGATCAATCTTCCAATCCATTTCCGAAGCAAAGGGTAAATCCATCAACGACAACACAAATAATACCTCCTTGATATTATTCAATGAATACATGAAATTTTCAGACACAAACATGGCATCATCACTGGCAACGTGTTCCAAATAGTCAATCCAGAATTTCTGCAAGGAAACAGTATCTCCAGAATAATAACCAGCTTCCGTCCATTCACTAGTAGGTTCTGCAAACTTGTAAGAGGCCTTTTGTCTGAGTTTTTTTGCCTTTTCACGAAGTTCGGTGAGTTGCTCGTCGGCATACGCGTCGTCTTCGTAATCTGCATCTTTATACTCCTCAACAACCTCAGTAGCAATTGTATCTTTGACAACAGGACTGGATTTAGCAACTCTGCCGAAAAGAGAAGCAGATCTTGGTGCAGCAGGCGCAGATGCCGAGAATGATTCTGGGGCCATATCCATGGGAAGAGAGTAACCTATCGAGTCACTCATAACTTCGACAGATGTCGTTTGAATAGTACCAGCAGCAGCATTTAAGGTGCTGTTAGATAAAATAGTATCAAAAATATTGTCAGAGTTACTGATGGGTTTTTCGTGATCAAAAGAATCGTTAAACAATCGGAGCGTAGAGAGAATGTCTTCTTTTGAACCTGAAGAAGAAGCCAAAAGAGCTTTTTCAGCAACACTTAGATTGTCGTACAAATAAATGTCTTTTTGGTATTTAGCCAAGTCACCATCAATCAAATACAATTCAATAAAGCTTTTTTGAAGTTTTGACTAAACTACTTTTTCAGTGATCTATATTCAGCTTTTTACACTTTTTTTTTTCTTACCTTAATAGCCGGCTTCACAAATTCTTCAAAGAATTGAGGATCTTTCTTCTTCAACCACAAGTTCAGTTCATGACAGACATTCTCCTGATGTGTTTCAAGCTTTTGCTTCAAAGGCAAAGAAGGCCACAATTTTAAAAACGAAAAGTTGGATTCCAACTGCTCACCAGAGGGGGAGATTTTGACGATAATATCAAACAATTTCTCAAAACTGTCAACGGTTTCATATTCATGGGTGCGAAGAGTCGCAGCATTTCCATTAGGGGTGACTTTCGAGACGGCTTTTGAACTAATCAAGGTTTTGTTACTATTCTCGCTTTGTCGAAGATCATTGAATGTGAGCGTTTGATCTTCATCGAGCACCTTTTGATAATACATGGATTGTTCACCAGAAATAACGACCATTTGGAAAAGATGGCCGCCGTGACCCAAGTGTTTGCGATCGACGTCAATGGTACCATGAGCAGAAACAGGGATAACAACAAGAGGTGATGTATGGTCCAAGAAGGCCAAGTCCTTACAAGGTTCATTCTCAATTGAAGCAGAATCACCACAACATATATTATACACTCTTTCCTTGTGGTTTCTTATTTGTAGTGCTGAGCCAAACAAGGGTGTGAATCCTGACACAACCCCCTTGTCAAAATCCCTGGTACCAGCATGCGTATCAGCGTGTTTCTATATATACAAAGATTGTTAGTTTGCGGCGATGATACCATTTTTTTTTCTTTTTTTTTTTTTACCTTTGGATACACTAAAAGAGAAGGCTTTGTCAAGTTACTACCAGTCCACTTTTCAGCCTTAGCACGGTTCAAAATGTATTGATATTCTTCACTCATACGCTTATCGTTTAAAAAGACGGATCTTGTAGACTGAACACCACATGAGTTCACTTCGGGGCTCGATTGTTGGTTTTGTGAGAGGATTCCGGATTGCAAAGACTCAAAATCAGTAGGAACAAAGGTACTTGTGGTTACAACAGCAAACGTGTTGGGGTTCCAGTGATTGAGCTTAACTTGAACACCTCCTTCATCTGTCATGTTTGTCTCCAAGATGCCAAGGGGTTTTTGCAAAAAGCTACCGTTTTGTTTAGTGTATTTGGATTCACCTAAAAGCCATCCAGACCAAATACCACGTTCAGAAGAGGTCGTCAATTGGGGTTTGATAACCGTACATTCAATGGCTTGGAGGCCATTTTGCAAAGAAGGTATAAAAAGCCTGTAGGAGCCTGCAGGAAGACCTTTAATGGAGAGGCTGCCGTCTTCCTTCTTTAAATAAGTACCAGTAAGATTCTCTAAAAGGCCACTATAAATCGAAAAAAAAAAAAAAAAAGAAATGTCAAAGTCATTTTCAAAGAATGTCATTTGGTCCTTACCTCATAGAATTTACAGAAAACAACCCATATAAAGCGTCAGAGAAATTCGTATTACAATTCAATTGAACGCTTGTGTTTTCAGCCACACAAATAGAGGAGGGTAAGCTAGAGAAATAATCTTCTGTCAACCTCCATTCCTTGCTTCCATATCCATCCACAACAAGGTTAACCCATTTGATATCCTTCAGTTCTCCGAGTTCAACAATACCGTTTTCATTCGTTTGAAGCTGGGCCACGATTTGTGTATTGACAAAAGAATGAGTAAAGTCGACCTTTAACTTGAAGTCCTTCTTGTATTCACCATTCTTTCCAAAGACTTGAATATAATACTTGTTGTCTGCCGTCTTTCTCAAATGGAAGCTAGCCTTTAGTCCTGTTCTGTGGGAGAAGGAGTCATATGTCTTCCTATCATATGCAGAGACGTCAATAAGTTTGTCATTTAATGTCTTGACTTTTGCTTTAAGTGTAAAATCAATCGACTTCACTATAATAAAAAAATGTCAGTTGTCAGCTAGATGAAGAAAGTCTCGTGTTTTTTTACATTGATCAGGAACCAAGAACTCGAAGCGAATGGCGTCACCGTCTTTGCAGCTTTTTTGACAGGTTGTTATGTTCTTGATATCATTTGTAGTACAGGTTTCTACATTAAGAGTAATTTTATCATCCAACAAGGACAGAGGAGCACGCTTGCCATTGAGTGTTAGCTTGGGAAGGACTACCACAGTAGCTGTTTTGTTGAAAGAAACCATCTCGGGGTTCATATAGAAACTGGCTTCCAAGGAGTATTCTTCTTGGCTATGGTAAAAGGAAGCAGGCTCACAATAATGATCATTTGATGAAACCAAAATGATCTTTTTCGTTTGGCTTTTATCTTGATGATAGGGTATCAATATGTTACTAGCATCGTCCGTCTAAAAAATAATATAGTTGAGTTTCAGCCCACAACTGATTCATGCAAAACTTTTACCTCATATGTTTGTTTGTCATACAAAACTTTGGCTTTTTCAATCACTTGACCATCTTCATCTAAAACTCGGAGTACATGTCCTGCAAACGTGTTTTGTATAATGTGTCTGAGGTAGCCTTTTTGAACGATAGCTCTGCATTGGTTTTCACCACCAACAAATTCAATCACCCAAAGACCACGGCCTCGGAACACTTCAGCAGCCAAACCTTCTTGACCAAACTTGAACTCGTTATATTTAACCCGAATAGAAGGCTCCGAGCTAAAGTCAAAATCTTGTTCAAATGTAGGACGGAATCCATCTAAATTAATATCCTTGTTGGCACTCTTTTCGTCCATAGTATCGTTCAAATGGATTCGCCAGTAATTTTCGGTTTCGATTTGGAACACGCGAACAGAGAGACGAGAAATATTCTTCGTCTTCACGTAGAGAGCGATGGTGTCCTCTGGCTTTCTCTTAACAGAGGCATTCAATGAAGTATCAGCAAACGAGACAAAGGATTTTTTCACAAGAGATTCGTAATTCAATTCACCATAGTCTCTGATCCAAGCATCTTGGACTTTATTTCCGGATGTTAACTTTATTTTAGCGACTAGTGGCTTGAGGAAACTGTGGTAATCGACGTAAGCACCGAGCGACTCCAAAGAGGTCGTTAACTTGTCTTGCGTAATAAGACCCACCAAGTACTCTTCAATGATGCGGTTCTTCTCCGCTTCACTTACAACACAGTCGCCGAATAGAGGCAAATTAACGTACTTTTCCGTCTGTTCTGTTCTGGTTCCAAATGCACGTGTAGGAAGTGGAGACGTATTTATAGAATTGTTTGAAACACAGGAAAGGAAGCTAAAAAAAATTAAGGTTCAGGAATGAAGGGTTCTAACTACTTTTATAATTTTCTTTTTACCTGATCAAGTTATCTTCAGTAAACTCTTGTCTTATAATATCAATACGAAGCTTGTAATGCTTGATGGCCGATTTGAGTTGCTTGTAAACGGGAGGCAATTTTTCAGCAAAGGCATCAGCGCGTTCGAGGTAGTCTTTCAAAGTATCATCACTATCATCCCAGAACCCGGTGTTTTTATAAGAATCAGGGGCTAACTTAGCTAAATAAGTGTTTACAAATGACGTACTCATAAAAGCGTTAGGAACAAGATCAGCTAGTTTATCCAATTGAGCTAAAGTAAAGTTATCCAACGAAATTGAGTCTGAATCATAGTCGTCATCACCAGCTTTTGCCTTCAAGATTTCCGCGAGTTTCTCAATAACATCGTCACCTAAAATGCTTACTGAACCAAAGCTATTTGCTCTTCTGACCAGTTCGAATTTTGTATCTAGGTCCAAGACGTCCCAGAATTTTTTCAAATAAGGATAGGCCATCGCATCAAGGTCGTAGTACTTGTACGAGTCCTTACCATAGCCCGTGAATGCCTTTTGTATCAATTTTGCGCCATCAATCAAGGAAGGATCTAAAGAAGAAGAAAGCCTCTTGCTCTCCAAGGTGGGTGTGGTTTCCTGGTCGTCCATCGTAGCAGATTCTTGCTGGTGGCTAGTGATAGAGAGTTCCTTTTGAAGAAATTCAATGGTAGTCGCTGTTTGAAACGGATATGCTAATAATTGAAAACGCGATTCAAGCTGATTATAATAAGTGTAGTCGTTTTTAGCTTTGAGCTTGGACAAGATATCTTTCAGTTGATTGACTAAATCAGCTTCAACTTCGGAAGGAGATCGAGATTGAGTAGGATTTTCTACTTTCATTACTTCATCATGGATTTTCTGTAAAATTACAAGACCTTGATAATAGTAATATTCAATAGTGTTAGGCACCGCGAGTTTTTCAACAACATGTTGTCGTTCTTGAGGAGGTGCCAAAGCAAAGCTTTCTTTTAATGTCGATACAAATGGCATTTAAAGTTTTTGAGTAAAATACAGAAAAAAAAAAAAAAGTAAAAAGCAGGGAAAAGAGAGTTTTATACTTTTTTTTATGGCGGCTGTAAGGAAAATCGGGGTCAGGATAAAAATGGAAAGCCTGTATTTTTTTTTTTTCTTGGGTGGCGCAGGGTAACTTTTATGCAAGCACAAAAAAAGGGCAAAGGTAGGGAAATTAAAACAGCGCGTAAACTGCAATTCTTCTTGTTTTCAAAATCATTGAAATAACTTTGCGGATCATAATATTCTTTTAGTAGTTCAAAAAAAAAAAAAAAAAAAAAAAAAAAAAAAAAAAAAAAAAAAAAAACGAAAGGAACGTAAAGTGCACTAATGACTGCTCCCTTTAGCCGTAAACTTCAAGTAAAAAAACAGAGGAGAAAACGCGAAAAAGGAAATGCAAACATCAACAAATACTCGGTTATAGGGACCCGTTTGTTTTTTTACCATTTTTCAATGTTAAATTGTAGCATAAACCTGCTTCTTTTCAGCTTCCACTTGTATCACCATATAATTAAAGATGGTGAAAAGGTTCTAAGTACATTCGAAAAACATCTCTGAAGTGAGCTTTAATGGGGATATCTCAAGAATCACTTTTAATATGAGAAGATTTGTTGTGGATAATTGGCGCAGAAATCAAAAATATTTAACAGCAAATGCTTGATACCATTACCGAAATTTTTCTAAAAGAGCAGAGGTTTAAGGCAAAAGCCTAAAGTTAAACTAGGGGAAGATTCCGTAAAGTTAAAATCAGGCACCAATATTTATTGAATTTTGGGATGGTGAACAAAATAATTGTGCGGCACACAAGCATTTCTCAATATACATCAATTCTAGTTATGAGCAGAAATATTGTCACAACAAATATCTTGTATTCGCTGTAAATGTACGCGAACCAAATAGGTAGCAGTATACAATTCTATGAAGTATCGCTGGGGGGAACCAAATAGGCAAATAAAAAACCAATGAAAGTCTTAAATAGAACAACTTTCACTTACTCATGTCCGTGTATGTCATATTAACACTCGATTCATTATGTAATGCTGTACATCTGTTCTAGGGAATACACAAAGTTTCCAGATATATCAGTCAACTTTTTAGCATTTAATTAAGTATATAACGTAGAGTTTTATACAAGACCTTTGGACTTTTATTCAAACATTTTTCAACAATCCTCAAGGGCTTCAATGATAGCTGGTATATAAAGAGCTTCCTTCCAGTCCATTTAATTGACAATAGCAAGCTGAAACTTGTGCTTTGTCACGGCAGCACGCTTATTTTAGAATCTTTACATCAGAAACGCACTGTTCTAAATATTAGTTAACTAATTTCTATAGTTTTAAAAGAAAATAGTCTTAAATATCCATATATTGCAAATCAAAAGAGTGACACATTAACTTAAACCAGCTGACAAATGGTTTCCTGCACTGGTTTAATTTAGTTTAACCTGTAAACATTCATGGTGGTACAAACACTGTTTACACATGAATAATAAAACCTGAGAAACCTTCTACTTCTTTTCTTTTTCTTTTCTCTTTTAATATCTTGTATGCATACATGAATAAATAATGACATATTCACCACAGTATTTCATTTCTTCCCTTATAAAAAGATCAGACAGACAAATTAATCTATTAAACGAGCAGATATTCTTTCACAATGCCTCGTCAGCTCCCTCTGATAATACCACCAGTAGTTCAAATTCTTCTCTCTATACGACTTCTACTACATCTCATGTGACACCAATGATATCATCTGCTCAAGGACCACTTCAGCAACATGACAACCACAGACGTCATTTCAGCCAAAAGCTACGGGAGCTATTCCTTCCACATAGACCGTATGATCAAGCCGATCATGCATTCGAGCATCAACAAAGCCTTGAAAGATGCAAATCTCCGCATATTACTGACGATAACTCTCTTTTTCAACATTTACCTAGTATTGCATCCCTTTCTGTTTCCAAACATCATAGTAATACAAAAGATTTATACAATTTCTTTGTTTGGATCGTGCAAAACATTCAGCCTTTATATTATATTCGAAAGCAGCAAGACCAAAGCAAGAAAAAGAAGCGCAGGTCAACAACAGCAAAACAATTACAAAATATGACTGCAACGATGAACGAATTAGAAAAAGAAGCTGCCGATACATTGATAGATACAACGTTAAATAGTAAAACGTCTAATGAATCTCCTATACAAGTTTTAGAGACAAGAAGTTGTTCGTCGAGTTTTGATATGGCTAATTTGTTCGTTTCTATGGTAAATGCAGCAGGTATAGAAGATGTTTATGTTGTCCATGGTTACCTGAAGGGTAAAAGATAAAACCAAGCAAGATAATATACAGCTGTTTGTTTATTTTTGTATTGTGTAGCCCCAAAAGACACGATATCACTAATAACGGAAAGTGACAATGAACGGATGCCGAACAATCATGCTTGGTGTCTAGGTGAGTGGCAACGTATTAACGTCCTATTTTATGCTAATTCTTATAATTGAAAAAAAAAAGCAAAAATAGAAAATGAATACCGAGTTATAGATTGCTGGCTAGCATCCCCTTATCATCCTCAAAACAACAATAAAATCGACGTGCATTGGTTTTTGAAATCCATACACCAGACTCAACTGACCCATTTGACAGAAAACGACGACGCAATATCATTTTTGAAACTGCCTTATGTACGCAATATCTATTTTAAATACCCTATTCATTTGCTCAAGTGTCAAACATCACTTGTTAATCAAAATACAGAAGACGATTTATTTTATGTGTCTTTTGTATCGCACATTAAATCGAATGTTTTGTTTTATGCAGAGACCGAATCAGAGCATGGTGTCATTACCCGAGCACTGACGCAATGTACACATAATAATACGATCGACAACAACACGTACACAGTCAAAGGTGTGCTACCAACAACAGAAAGGTTTGGTTGGTTGAAGCTATATGTCATGGATAACACTTCATCGCTAATGATGTGTTTTCATTTGACTCAACAACAACAACAACAAAACAGTACTACCGCGTTTGAGTTTGTTCATCTAAATGCTCGTTATCAACACACGTATTATATCCAGGAGCCTCAATGCTATTATTTATATCCTTTCCAAACTTATTATTTTTGTGTCCGCAGCACAACAATGGGATACCATAAGCTGGCTATTCAAAGCCCTAGTGGTAGATTAGTCAAACTCATGCTGTCTAATCCTCAAGAACATACTTATGACGGGAATGTAACAATAAAGGAATTAGGGACTTGGAGTCTCTTATGTATAGTTGATCGAACAAAAAAAGTGTTAGCAAGCTGGTGCTGCTCATAATGAATACCTATAGACTTTTTTTTACATTGAATAAACTAATTTATAATACTCAAAAACAACGTTACTTTCATAGTATTGCCAAAAATACTTAAAGAGACAAATATAACCCACTGTGATCTTTATTTTTTTTTTTCAAACCGGGGATCTGTTCAGAATGACGATTGTGAAATTTATTAAAAATCTACATATAAAGAAGAAAGTGTGTGTGTGTTTGTGTGCGTGTATATATGCTTGTTATAATTATACATTTTTTTTTCTTTTTTATTTCTATTTAGAAACCGGGAGCTTTAAGTTGTTGAGGTTGTTGTTGTTGAGGTTGACCAGGAAGACCAGGCAAGCCAGAATTCAACATCTAATGCAAACAAAGAGTTTAAGTAAAACGCGTGTCTCTTTTTTTTACTTTTGAGTACTTACTTGTTGTGTGCCTTGTTGTTGCATAGCCTCTTTCTCATAAGCAACCAAAGCTTGTTCTTTTTCAATTTCAAGAGCCAAAGGTAAAACCAACAAAAACATGGAAGTGGTAATGACCCAAGCACTCTTACCTACAAAAGTAGCGCCAGTTTTACCCCAAGAAGTCAAAGTAGAGACGCTGTTAGAGATTCTTGTTCTATGTTTGAGAGGAATAATATCTTTCAAAGCAGTAATTCTGTCCAAGAGTGATTCGTCTTCATCATCAAATTCATCGTCAGAAAAGTCAGAGTATTCTTCTTCGCTGGAAACTTCAACTTGTTCGTATTGTTCAGCAGAGACTTCTTCGAGTTTAACCATGGTTGAATAATAAATAAAATATGAAAAAAAGAGAGATTTTTTTTTTTTTTTTTTTTCAAGTGGTTGTGACAAGGGCCCTCAAAATATCAACTCAGTAGTGCACCCACTGTTTTTTAGCTCCCATCAAAAAAAAAAAATTTTTTTTTATATGGTGTTTTTTATGCACACTTAAATCAGGACTGAGTTCAATGCAAAATCTGTTGTATAGCAGTAGGGGAACAAATTAATACATATTTTTTTTTTCTCTCGCGTTATAATGAGATTAGTCATTCGAAATGATTATGATGAAGTGTCTGAATGGATCGGTAAAGGCAAAAAAGTCAAGTCTATTTATTCATTCACTAAAAACATTGGACAAAAGCACATTATATTAAGGAACGTATAAATCAATTTGAGCCTACAGAAGAAAGACCTTTTGTACTTGGTTTACCTACTGGGTCATCCCCCATGAACGCATATAGACGTCTCGCTGAATTTGTCCAAGAAGGAACGCTTACATTTAGACATGTCATTACGTTCAATATGGACGAATACGTGGGTATACCTCGGTAACTTGGATAGAAAAATTCTCCTCTTAATTTTGTAACGAAACGTGCTATAGTTCTCACAAACAATCTTATTATTCGTTTATGTCGACCAATTTATTCCAGCACATCGATATACCCGAAGAAAACATCAACTTCTTGGATGGTAATGCTGAGGATTTAGAAGAAGAGTGTAGGCGATATGAAGCAAAAATCGCTGAATATGGTGGTATAGAATTGTTTGTATGTGGTATTGGTCCCGATGGTCATATCGCGTTCAATGAGCCTGGGTCCTCATTGACCTCTCGAACAAGAGTAAAAACATTGGCTTATGAAACTATCATTGCAAATGCAAGGTTTTTTCAAGGTGATATCGCCAAAGTGCCAAAATTAGCTTTGACCGTGGGCGTAGCGTAAGTAGTATACATATACAGGTGGGAGTATCTCTTTTTAATCAAAATTGCTTAATAGAACTGTGATGGACGCTAGAGAAGTGTGTATTATTATTACAGGTGCACACAGAAGGTATAACACACACATTTTCTCACAATACATAAATGGTTCCTGAATTTTTTTTTTTTAAAAAAAACAAAGTATCGCTTTGGCCAAATGTGTGCAAGAGGGCATTAATCATATGTGGACCGTATCGGCAATTCAAATGCATCCCAAGGGCTTAATTGTATGTGATGAAGACGCAACGTTAGAACTACATGTCAAGGTACGTAGTAAAATAGTATCGTAGTGATGAAATGTCATTTTGATTTTTTTTTGGGGGGGGGGGTTTATAGACAGTAAAATACTTCAAATCTATTGAGCATGTGCATCAGTCACTTATTGGACAAGAAAATTTGGGCTTGCAAGGTGAATTACTATCGATGAAACGGGTTCAAAGATCTGATAAATTTCAGCGAGAATTGATGGTTAGAAAATTAATGACAGGAGACATCGATAACATTGAAGACGATTCTGATTTCGAACCATTGAACGAATCTCCAGCTTCTAAGAAAAGGCGTACAACTACTCAACAGGGATCAGTATCGCCTTAATTAATCTCTTTTTGCTTACACACATTAATGTGGCTGTTTTCTTTTTGTACAATTATAAGCAATAGAATTGTTTAAAATAATAGTCTCCAATTAGGCAATACTCAAAATAAGTGTTTGTGTAGACCGAATATAATACTGTTGCTAGCTTCTGGTTGAGCGGGGAGAGCAATTAGTTTACAGTGTGTTCCTTTATAAAGGTATTTGAGACCTATCAAATTGCAAGGAGGTTGTGTGTGTATAACTTCAGTCTATTTATTTGTGTGTATTGGTGCTACTACTCAATGATTTCTTTGAGTTTTACCATTTTTCAATCCCCTTCCAAAAATGATCGTCCAAAATATCTGTGTGTGCTTTTACAACTACTTTTCCATTCTCTCGTTTGAGATAGTAGATAGTGTCGATTCCCGTTTCCTTTAAATAGGCAGGTAGTTTTTCGTAGAAAAGCCCTACATCATTGGGCCCATGGCAGTCGTCTGATAATGTAAATTTGCCTCCTTTTTCGTTTATTATCTTTTGAAGAAAGCAAACATAAGTACAGCATTTTGAAAGAAAGAAAAAAGCCCTTTTTTACCTTAATAATGTCACGTTGAGGATAAGCATCACGTAAACCTTTCTTCCAAGATCTGGAATTGATCTCAAACAATCCCCCATACTTAATCACATACTCCAGGTTGCGCACAATAAGCTCCCAAACCTCTGGTTCTAATAACGTTGCATCGCCCAAATCTTTGTCTGCAAAGATACGAATCAAATCGAAATGACCCACGACTTCAGGCTGCACTGATTGCAGCATGATATACTGTTCTTCAAAATAGCGTCTATACAATTCCTTCAGATCGTGGTTGGCATCAGCTAACGCTTTAACGTAAAGCTCAGGGGAGAAATCAATAGGTACCGAGCGTGTATGATGGAGGGATCCGACAATGTAGTCAATACCATATGTGTCCCGTAATCCTTTGATATGGTGGGCATAGTCTGTGTTTATGAATTCGATTTCGGCACCAATGACAATATTAATCTGATCTCTATATTTTTCTTGAATCCTTTTGGCTTCTTTCTGAAAATCAGCATACGTTGTTCCAAGCGTTTCAACTGTACAATTGGCCTGAAATGACATTAAAAATGGGAAGAAGGGGATTGTTTTTGACATTACCTCTATTTCTTCGGGATATAGTTCAGAATAGGAAAAGCGTGGCATATGTTCACTCAGTCCATATGTATGAAAGTTTTTACGAATTGCTTCTTTGACAACGTCTTCTAGTAAGCCATATCCGTGTTTACAGAACTGGCCGGAGTGACTGTGGAATGAATAAGGCATTGTTTAAGAGTAATGAGCTAGAAGAGTAAATGTCTCTCCAAAGAAGGCACACAATATTCGATCAATAAAACAGTCACCTTGGCATAATCATAATGATGTGTAATCTTATAAAGGTTTCTATTGGCACAAAATAGACTCATTGCATAACCGCAAATAGAAATCTGATCCACTCTATACCTTTATTATATCGAATGCGCGCAATTGTTAGAGGATATCTACAAAACAACATTTGACACCACAACAAATAGTAATTTATAATTGGCTTTTGAAAGTATTGTATATAACAAATGCGCAATATCATTAAGATTATGCAGATAACTAGATTATTTATTGTAACCCGTTTAAGTTTTATACATCGATAAATTCACCATAGGTTTGTGAATTCTATTTGTGAAATTAGCAAGGACCCACTGTATAAGTGTTATTGCCATCACCATTAAAGATAGCATCCTGGCAACTTGTTTGTTGATGACCATCCAAAAAGTGTACGAAAGATTCATTTCTAGAGGGCGAGTAATGAGGACCTACACCTGAATGGTAGATGCATAGAAGCATTGTCTTCATGTTACTGAGCATTAGATTTAGACGCATTACTTTTTCCTTGTTTAAGATTTTTGGCTAGATTCAGCTAAAACAATAAACAGGTAATAAGTCTAAGATATTCACATAGACGCGTTTTTCTATACATACAGTTCATAGTAATCAGAGATTTTTCAGAGAGATATTGATAACATAATAAAGAAATGGATCTTTAGGTGATATATTGGTGTTATATATTACTTTCGATAAAGGACGAGGCTGCTGATAAAAGATATCTTTTGGGTGAAGAAAGAAGTAAATCAAGCAGCAAGGACGATGTTTATTTATATTCTATTGCTGTTTTTTACTCCTTGAAACAATAACAAACAGTAGGGCTAAACAGAGATGCTAATTAACTTACAACAATTTGTATTTGCAGTTAAACGTAGACCACGTACCTTTTTTGCTAATCGAATGGAAAGACAAATTTCTTCTTATCAAAATGTTAGTGTCCAAGAATTTATGCACCTTGTAACACCTTGCTTCTTTGCTTTGAAACAAAGTCTCAATATAACTATATGCTAGTCTAAAGCATTTCAAGAACCCACTATACTGTTCTAGTACAATGCGTACTTTAGGTTTTGCCGTTAAACAGTCATCAACTTTAGCACAAATTAGTACATATCTCTGTACTCTAGCAGAAAGGCAGCTGTTGGATGATAGAAGACCTAAGGTTTTGTTATTAATCCCTCCTGAGAATTTGATAAAACCTGAACTAATCGATTTCTTTCCAACCTTGAAAAGAACTCCATCAAGTTTGGTTCAATAAACTTTTGATTATGTACTGCAATTTTGAGAACTGTGGGTTAAGAAAAATATAGGGAGAGTTACTACGCGTGCTGCAACGGCACATTGCTCGAGATGGTTTTTAGATGGTATACAATGTAAACTATAGATAAAAGTGTACCAAAAGGCAATGAACTAGTTTATTTATATACACATGTATGATGACAATTACCTTAGGAAAAGAACAATGGTGCGCATCAAGTATATATCAACTTGGGCAATTAATAAGCATAACGTAAACCAGTTTGCTCATTGTTGTTGCTTTGAGGAGTTGGGTTTTCGATTTTTACTCTCTTTCTTTTATTCGTTTTAATACTCGTAACAATGATAGGGAAGTGTTGTAAATATTCGTATCAAGTGCTCTTACCGGCAACAAAAGTATGAAGCTTAGAAAAAACGGACTGTTGCTGCAGCGAGTGTAGTGTATCATCAATGCAGATGAAATTATTGCTAGGAAATGTATGTTTGACAATTTAGATCAAAGCAAGTTATGGAACCTTGTTGTTGCAAATGAGGAGATATAGTACTTTTTGTCTAGCGTATGGCTGAAAATTTGAGATCAGTACTCTGAAAAGGCATGAATAATACGTAGTAATAATGGTAAAACACTGTTATATAATTGAGTGACCTTATTAGAATACTTTCACAAATAAGTTTCTTGAAAATATCAAATGCTCAGTTTTTTTTTTTTTTTTCATGATTTAATTATGCTCTTTATACTTCTAGAGCATTTTAGTGGAAAGAAAAAAATTTTATTGAGCCTCACTTTATATTTTGGTGTGTTATATATATTGGCATCACTATAATATGCACAATAGCTGGTATCTATTAGATTGGCTCTTGTATTTTGTTCAACTCTTTTATTCAGTTAGCAAGTGACAGACAAATCACTTCATAGCAGTAATCTAAGCTTACCCGAGTATCTTGGATTAGAAAGAAATACCTCTGTATTCCTTACAGCCTTTAATGATACGCTTGTAAATGATAGGGTATCTCAAATTATATGCACTACATCGCTGTCACAAAAAGAAGAGTATAGCTTGGTAAATTTCAGTTCTTTGAAGGTGGCTGTAAAAAGAATTTCAATTCTGTTTGAAATGCCTTCCACAGTGGTATGATTCTAGCCTATTCTTCACCTGCTTCCCGCTCATAAAGAGGGATTACATATTAGTCAAAATAATCCAAGGTTTTTTTTTTTTTTTTTTTTTTTTTTAATTCAAACAAAAAAAAAATGACTAATCCTCTTTTTTGAACGAAAAGAGCAGCTGTCAACTTTTGTCCTGAGATCAAGATCTATGGAGAACCCTGAGCTAAACAATGCTCTGTGTAGCCATGAAAATTTCTTGGTTATCCATTTAGGGTTCACGTATTTAATGACATCCACTTTTGATTGGCTTAAGAACCAAAATTATTTCCGCGTTTCCACTACAAATCCAGACGATGTTAACATTTGTCTAATTTCCATTTTTATTTTGTCCAAAAAAAGGTAAGCGTATCGTTTACAAATTAATTTTCATTCGTCTGAATTTGTAGTGGAAACACTGTACAAATTGTGAGTCAGAACTACTTAAATTCTTTTTTTTTTTTTTGGTTTTGTGTTTTTTTTTTTGCTTTTCATTATCACAAGATGTCCCATACTCGTACTGTTATTACTGAAGGTAAAGGAGATGTATTTCTCGATGTGTGCCAAAGTATTGACATATATAAGCTTTAAACGAACTTGATGACAAACGTATCAAGGGTATCAAGCCTTTGATTCCACCTCAAATTTTGATGGAAGATATTCCTCTCACATTAAAGGCCGCTTCTACTATTCTTGAGGGAAGAAGAGCTGCTGAAAGTGTGATCAAGGGAACTGATGATCGTCTTTTGGTCGTTGTTGGTCCTTGTTCTATTCATGACGTTCAAGCTGCCAAAGAATATGGTAACTTCAAATATTGAGGTTTTGCATTTGGGATATTAACATAATCTATAAAAGCCACTCGTTTGATTGAATATACTGAAGGTGCCAAGGAAGATCTTTTAATCATCATGCGTGTTTATTTCGAAAAGCCTAGAACTACTGTTGGTTGGAAAGGTTTGATCAACGACCCCTTTATGAATAACAGGTAAAAAAGAATGATATTGGTCCCTTCAAAATAAAAATTAATGACTTTTGTTTAGTTATGAAATCAATAAGGGTCTTCGTATTGCCCGTCAATTATTGTTAGATCTTGTAAGTGATTAGTATAAATGGAAAAGAACTAAGAAGCTTATCATGGGTATTGTAATAGAATGAAATGGGTATTCCTACTGGTTGTGAATTCTTGGATACAGTGAGTATTTATATATAAATGTGATATATAAGATAATTGACAGGATTGATAGATTTCCCCACAATACACAGGTGATCTTGTTTCCTGGGGTAAAAAAAAAAAAAAAAAAAAAAAATCAGGTTCCGAAAATGTATCATCTAACTGTTGTTTTTATTGAATAACAGGTGCTATTGGTGCCAGGACTACTGAATCACAAATCCATCGTGAATTAGCTTCAGGTTTATCCTGCCCTGTTGGTTTCAAAAACGGTACCGATGGTTCTAATGGCGTTGCTTATGATGCTATCCGTGCTGCCAGCAACGGTCACCATTTCTTGTCCGTTACAAAACAAGGTTTGTCTGCTATTGTTCAAACAGAAGGTAATGATGCTTGTCATGTTATTCTTCGTGGTGGTAAGAGCGGTACCAATTACGACTCTGAGTCTATCAAAAAGACCGCTCAAGAACTTCAAAAGGTTAAGTTATCCCCCGTTGTCATGGTCGACTGTAGCCACGGTAACTCCAGCAAAGACCATAAACGTCAACCCATCGTCGCTCAGTCCATTGCAAGTATCCTATAAAAGCGTAATCATATAGATTTATTCATTTTGCTGCTGTTATGTATAGGCTGAACAATTAGCTCAACCCACAGTTACAGGTGATAACATTGTCGGTGTCATGATCGAATCTAACTTGGTTGAAGGTAAAAAGATAATTAAGGCTTTTTCTGCGTTTGTATATTAAACAGTACCATAGGCCGTCAAGATATTCCTTCTGAAGGTCCTCACCGTTTAACTTACGGTCAATCTATTACAGATGCTTGTATTAACTGGGATGATACCATCAAGGTGTTAGATTGTCTTCGTGAAGGTGTTCGTGCTAGACGCGCCGCTAGAAACGCTTAGAAAAAAAATATTTATGGATATCTCTTTCTCTCAAAAATTATTATAAAGTGTTAATAAAAAAAAACGTTGCATAATTATCACCCACCAAATAGAAACCAATTGACTAGTCGGATTTTTGTACTCCAAAGCCGTTTTGTTGTACCTATGCAAAACCGAGATAAAGCTTAATTGGTAAAATAAAGCTAATGCTTCTCTCATATAACATACATTATATATACAACACTGTATATGACACATTTAATTGGAATTACACAGAGCAAACAACAATATAATAGTGAGAAGTAAGGTTTTTATATGTAAAAAAAAGTTACATGATATACAATATATTAAAGCTTGTAAAGAAATACTAATAATTATTATAATAAAGAAAAAGTGTATATTATTGATATATAATAGGAAAGTTTTTTTTTTTTTTGAAAAAAGTTAATATTCAAAAAGAGAGATTGAACATATTAAAGCAGATTAATAGGTGCCTTTGACAGGCTCATCTTTACCAGCAACTCTTTCATCAGGGGCAGTGAGTGATTCACCAGCCAATTCTTCAAGAGTTTTACCCTTAGTTTCAGGGATCAAGAAAGAAGAGAAGATACCAGTCAACATAAAAAAAGCAAAGACTTCTAACAAGTGATTGATCCAAGCATTTGAACCACCAATATCTTTCAAGAGACCGAAACCAACTTGAGCAATGACGGAACCGAGCTTTCCGGAGGCAGCAGAGATACCGTGAGCAGTGGATCTGTAACGTGTAGGGAAACATTCACCAGGGACAATGAAGGTAGTTGTGTTAGGACCAAAGTTGAAGAAAATTTGAGTAAAAGTGTAAAGGAAAATAAAGAGACCATAAGAAGTTTCAAGAATCTTGTAGTAACCGAAACCAAGAATACAGAAGAAGATGGTAAGCATTGTGAAACCCATGATTTGAATTGTCTTACGACCAATCTTATCAATGGTGAAGACAGAAATCCAGTAACCAGGAACGGAACCGAGTAAGTTGATAATGATGTTACCAACACAAGTACGGAAGACAGCAGTATAAGGGTCAGAACCACCACCAAAGCCAATATTAGACAAAATAATAGAGTTATTTAAACCGAGACCGTACCATGCAATATCGAGGGCAAACCATGAGTAGGCTGTACCCAAGAGGACTTTGCCATTTTCCCATTTACCAAAGTGGTTGCGGAAATCAGCCCATGTAGCTTTGGGTGTAGAATCAGTACGAGCAATAGCAATGTTATCTGTGTAATCACCAGCAGCAGCGCCCTTTTCTATAAAGGCCTTGGCATCAAGCATACCCTTTTCAATCTTTTGTTCAACATCGATGGTGAAACGAGGGGTTTCAGGAATTGTCAAACGGAAGTAAAGAGCACAAAGACCAGGGACAGCACCTAAACCGATGACGATACGCCAGACATAATCGAGCTTTTCAGTATCAGCTTCAATAGCCGTTCTGAAGGCAGCAGTGACAATCAAACCGACAAGACCAGCAGCGACTTGACCAAAACCTTGCATGGCAAAGACAGCAGCCATCATAGCACCACGACGCTTGGTGGTAGCGAATTCAGAGGTGATAACGGAAGAAAGAGGGTAATCACCACCGATACCGATACCGACAATGACACGCCAGAAGGTGACGACGGCCCAGAAAGAGACGGCAGGACCGTTACCGGCCAGTGTTTGACCAAGAGTACCGATAATCATAATGATAAGCTCTACACCGTACATTCTCTTACGACCAACACGGTCAGCGAGCCAACCAAAGAGAAGTTGACCAACAATGGTGCCAACGGAACAAGAGACTTTGATAGCTGTATCAACGTTGTAAGGTGTCTTGTGGCCGTTAGATCCATAATAAATCCAACCTATCATGGTGGAGACTAAATTGATGGCGAAAATATCGTAGGCATCAGTAAAGAAACCGATACCAGAAACAATACAAGCACGAATATGGAACCAGCCAAACTTTGCATTATCAATCTGTTTCATTTTTAATCATTAGTTTTTCAAACTGAAGGTCATCTTTTTATATTTACTTCTTCAAGAGCAAGTCGACGACGCTCGAGGGCTTCTAGAGCAATTTGATCGTGAGTAGACCCTTCATTCATATTAATTGTCTTATGTTCTGTTTCAAAAGACATTGATTAGTAGAGAAAAAAAAAGGAAAGAAGAATAGTAGAAATGATTGAACACAAAAGAGACTAGGTTTTATTTATATACATTTTTATTCTTAGTATTTTGTATGACCCTCTTGTTTTGTTTGTTATCCTATAGAAACTGGCATGTGGAATCAAAGGGCAATAAAATCAAAAATGAAAAAATTATAAAGATTTAGCAAGTTACACAATCATTACTGCCTTCCAATCAAATCAATGTATTGTATGCACGCTTGATTTCTTTTTTTCTGTCAACTCTTCAGCAGTTCAAAATTAAGAAAATATATCCTTTTTCTCTAGGAAATACAAAATATACAGAAAATTGAAAAGAGACTAAAAAAGAAAAATAAGACATCCAAAGGCAAAAAAAAGTAACAATCATAGAGTCCACGGATAAATTGTGATCCAACTCAGCAAACTTCTGCTAAACCCGTAGCTAAGCGACAAATGACCAAAAATTCAAGAGCACATTTTTGCCTGCTCAAATATTATTTGCGCTTTTTTTTTTTCGTCAAGTTTTTTACATTTGTAAGGCATGATTCAAGTTAGTAGAAAACTCTTTTTGCAGAGATCAGGTTATTATGTGCGGAATATAGGTTACACTTACAGTTCTTGATATAAAATGCAGATTTTATATATATAAAAAAGCACGAGACACCTTCTTATACAACAGAGTGGATAATTGATGAATTCTAATTCGACAAGAAATCACTTATCAGTGTCACTTCTTTCATTGCTCGTGCACTAAGAAACCTTAAATAGGTGGTGTGCTACAGGTTGCGTATATTTTATAGCAGTCCACAAATCGGCTGGCGGGCTTCGTCGGGATAGAGCGAAGAACAAACATCCATCGTTTACTTTACCCTGATATTGATTCGAACAAGTTTTCCTGGACACTGAGCTTACATTATTAATGAGCAGAGGTACCATAACTATGACTTGTGAAATTATTAGAGGAAAAAAAAAAAACGCAAGCAGTGCGCATATATGGTATTCATTTGGTCTCTTGTTGTAAAGTTTAATAAGTATAGCGTCTATAGTAAAATACGGAAGGGGAGATAGGAAAAAAAAATATACATAAAGCGATAAAATAGCATAACAGTTAGAGAAAATTATACAAGGAATGGTCTGGGAAGTGATGAAGGTGTATTATGTACATTTTAGTTTTGATATAAAGAAGATGGAGGGGGTAATAGTAACGGGAAATCCACTTGATTTTTTTGATTGTTCAGAACAGCTCTTAAAGGAGGTAAACGAGTTCCACAAGTCGATGAGCTAGTGGCTAAATCTTTCATAGAGGCTGGAGGTGTAGGTAAACGACTGTAGTTTGATGTTTTGCTACCTGAGCACATGTGATATTTTGCTAAAGAAGATAGGGGTGGCGAAGTGAGTCTATAGTTGAAAGGAGCACTTAGTGATGGCTTCTCTTGATGTAATAATTTAGATTGCCGGTTGTTGGCTTGACTTTCTGGTGAACTTTCACGACTGGATGCGTAGTAATCATTGCTCGGAGTAGATGAAGTATCTTCCTGATTAACGACTGTAATAGCTTGCCATCTACCAAAAAAGACATCTGGACCTGAGCTGCTCTTTTCAGCATAAGGCGGGGAGGATATGATTGTTTTCGATTTTTTTTGGTATTTTTTCGGAGATGATGTTGTACTTTTTTCTTGTATTTTTCGTTTTACACTAAATAAATGGTTAAGGTTTATTAACCAAGTAAAGTTGATTATTATTTTACGAGTGTGTCCTATGTTCTTTTCTAATTCGCATTTTGACACCTTGATCGGAAAATGTTCTAGAGAGGAAAGTGGCTTCAACTGGGCCCGGGTATTTTTTCGGAATGAACACAGTGAAAGTGTTCGATAATAGAGTTTTTCTGTTTTGAGCGTGCCCTCTATTGTTTAAGTAAGAAACGTGATAGAGATGATGTGATGTCTTTTTGATACTTTACTCGGATATTTCAAATAATGAGAAACGTAGCTTGTATTTGCCTTCTTTCTTAATAGCAAGATCACTAAATACAAAAAAGCCACCATCTATCATTATAGTATAAGTAATCGAAGACAGTTGTATTTAAGATTCGTAGTACCAGAATTATCCAAATCTCTTAATCTGTGTAAAGATGAAACTGTCGAACCTGACATATAATCCCTAGTCGGTGTTAAAGGTGTTATCGGATCATCTTCAGTAACAAGATTTGCTACTAGAAAATAGAAAGGACTCTGTAGACATTTTCTAAGGCACAAGAAGTTAGAATTGATTTATAATCGTAAGTTTGTTTTGTTTTACTTTAATTCATCTTCTGAACAATTTTCCCAGTGAATTTGTAATATAGGGGATGGTTCAATGTATCGTTTATCTTAGTTCATGTTAGTTTTTTTTTTTATTTTTACAATTGTTTCATTTTTTGTACCTCTTTCATTTACAACGCTGACTTTCGCCCTCACAGGCTGCTGTCTAATTGTAACATCACAGCTACTAGAAATAAAAAGTTAATTATGTCACTTTCAAATGAAAGGAGAGTTTTCTTTTACACTTCTTTTGGAAGCAATGACAATGAGCTTTCAATGAAACGATATGTGCATCCACTAGCAGCCATAATAATACAGCAAGAAATGAACAAGTATAAAAGATGGTTTACCAAAAAAAAAAAAAAATTAAATAAAAAAAAAAATACCAGGAAAAAATTATCTCCCTTTTGAAGATTTTACCTGTTTTTAGATGATTTTGGGAAAATTTTTATCAAACCTTAATTGACTTCTATTTAAAGTGAAATTATATAATTTTGGATTCCCGTAACCTTTGATTGCCATTGCCAAGACAATTTTTGTTTCCATAACAAACAAAGCGTATATTAAGAATATATATGGAAAGTCGGCTGATTGTGATACAGTATCCATGGTAATGATAGTAAAGTTGGGAATGTTTAAAACGTAAAGTTTGCAAAAGGTGGAACTTTACAGCGAGGGGGAGGGGTTTGGGCTAAGTCCGGCAGGCTTAGTAAACGTCTTTTCAATAAGTATAGAGTTGTAATCCCCGAAGATAGACTTTTCTCGGCTCACTCCATCTTGAAGAATCTTAAATTTTTCTCTGCTTAGTTTTATAGATAGCAAAACAGAAAAACACTACTCGATAAATCACAAATACCCTCCAAATATAAGAGTTGGAAAGAACATGACTGAAGAAGCTTTTGATACTTTTTGGAGTAATACTCTGATTTTTAGCATAGTCAGGTTGAATTAATTTTCTTACTTGAAAACTCCAAACTGGCTGTTTTCACTTTTTTTTTTTTGCTTCTTTGGATGCGTGGCCATATTTTTAAGTTATAGAATTCAGTATTGCTATACCCTCTATTTTCATTCAGTTTACATTTTATAATTTATGACTTAAGTGTTTCTAATAGTCATCTCAAGCAACACGCGTAGTATTTCCCCTGAATTTTCGACGTTCCCTAATTAAAATTAAAGTAGTTAAACATAGTAGCAATGTTGGAATAAATACCACTATAATACTATTGCAGGTAATTGGTTGGAATTACACGGAGATCCTTAAAGACGATGTTCAGTATTGCTTCTCAATAAGTGTCATACATGTACGCCTTAGACATCCGCTTCCTGCGATTTATTTTTCTTTGTTTACATAAATGTAAGAATTTGAAGACTGTTGTGATGCGCAATCCTTCTTAAGGTTTGTGTTAAAAGCGTCTGATGTCAGAAAAAGAAAGAGCTGATAACTAGTATTAAATTATTCAAACATCTTTATTAGGGATAAAGGGGGTATCTACAGTTTTATATTTATAATAATTCTTCTGATGATGAATCACTTGAGTGACTACTACTCGCACGTTCCCATTCTTTGTGTTTGAATTCATCAATAGTCTCTAACATATCTTCAGCAAATTTCACCAAATTTTTGCGAGCTTTTCTTATCTCTTGATCGCCTTCCGATTCAATGGTATCAAGTCGAAGTAACATCTTCATAATTTGATCTTCATAGCCCAAAAATTGCTTATTTTCAAATGTCGTTGCTTCAACAATAGTATCATTAATATTGTGACTAAAATCAAGTTGCGTTCTCAAGACTGATTGCTCCTTTTCTTTACGGATCGTTTTCAGCTCCTTTTCAATGTCTTTCAATAACTGCATCTTTATCTTTTTGTCTTCAGATTCAGGTTCGAATACAGCGCTTGAAGCTTCATCGTCAAAAGAACTTTCTTGCTCAGACTCTGTTTCTTCTTCATCAGAGGGATCTTGTTCGGAATCTTCATCATCGAAACTGTTATCAGACACGTCAGCCATCTCTTCTTCAACATCAGATGCTTCGTTCTCTTCTTCACTATCAGACGCCTCACTATCATCTTCAGACTCAGACTCTTGCTGGTTATTTATAGTTCGGTTGTTACGGACATTCGCTGGTTGCGGCTTTCCAGAAATATAATCGAGGAAAGCACTAAGAGTATCTTCTTCTTCAGGATAATAGTAGAATGAAGGCTGTCGTTCCATTAATCTTCTTTTTTTGTTATATTCTTGTTGATAGTAAGCTAGCAATCTTCTCTTTCTTTCTTGCTCTTGCTGTAACCTTAAAGCACGTTCTTGTTGTTGACGTTGTTGACGGAGACGATAATAATACATGGCTTCTTGTTCTTTCTTTAATTGTTCTTGATAAAGTAAGTAATCGAGGACAGAGTGACTAGTAGGGTAGGGTTGTTCGATACAAATAGGGTACATTTTCAATAAAAGTGGGAGTGATGATATTTTTTTTGGGGAGTTGATTTGTGGTGGCACCTTTTATAAGTTTTTACATTAAATTTCATGGAAGGTTCGCGTACGTACGAGCAAAAAAAAATTGTAGTGACTAAGATTTCAAGCTCAGTTCAAAGCTGACAAAAATTCGAGTGGGTTCCAGAAATGAGAAGTCAACCAATAAAAACACGCGGCTAGGTTGTCCAACAACAACAAGCAACTTTACCAGAATATCATATCTATGCTGAGCGGTTAGAGTAATATACTGGCACGCCTATAAAAGTGCCATTTTTTTCAAAAGCACCTGTTCATCTTTTGACCAATTGGGTTTATAAAAAATGAATAAGCAAATTGTTGCCTGTCAGTCATCCAAAGAGCTTTTCAGAAAGTGTAACGTCATTTACATAGGTACCAGGCGTAAAATAGTCTTTGTTTTATGGTTCTATGGGCTTCACATTGTTATCCTTCAGACACGTAACATTTCTTCGCTTTTAATTAAAGCACCTTAGTTGCTCATACTAATATGAGAGAAAGTGAATTTACATTAAATACGAATAAAGCCATGTTGTTTATTTAAAAGAGCAGAAGTTTAAAAGTACACAAATTTAATAAAATATCATAGCAAACATTTTTATGGCTTTGCTATTCAATCATCCTTTTTCTTTGCAGCAACTATTTCAATATGTAATAAGCTAGCAATACTATGATATATGCGAGGTGAAATTTAATACTTACAACCCACAATACCGCAAGCCAAACGACCACCCGAATTTCCGACCGTCTTTGATAAAGGAGAATTACCTAAACCCAAATCAACGTCGCCAGAATGAAGAACAAGAACAAGACCACGAACAATGATTGAAGTAGGCCCTGTCAACTAGAGAGTAGGGATTGCTAACTTGAGAGTAGCCCAGTCTTTGTCATCGCATTGTTCAATATTTCCAAAGTCAGCAACATGACGGACTTTACTAAAAGGGCTACCATGATCTTGGTTGAAAGGATTAAAGTGAAGACCAAGTGTATCGCATCCACCAGAAAAACCACAAGTCATATGGACATGGAAACCATGCTTGGTACCTGGAACAAGGCCTTTGATTTCGGCATAGACTTAAGTAGGACCGTGTTCTTTGTATTGAGTAAAAGCAACCGTGCCAGTAGTATAATGTCATCATTCAATGTATCTCACATGACTAGTTAACACTGCAGGTGTTAAGGGATGCGAGTGCTTGCAGTATAGTGATGTAAATGCTAGTTTTCTTTTGGTCGCATTCGGTGAATTGGTGTGCTGCTGCGATGTGCGCGTAGGGAAGTCACAGTTAGTTATTAATGGTAGACTGTTTGTATGATGATAGTGGTGTCAAGGTACTTAAGTAATGGTGATGAATGTTGCACAAGCTGTCGAAGTTTTGATTTCTGTTGTGTTATGTTGTTATTAAAGAATCTAAAGAGAAACTAACTAGTTGTTACAAAAAAAGAAGTATATATACAATACCCTTTTTTAAAATCAAACGCATATACTGCAGTTCAATGGCCATTTATCTGAAACTCTTAATATTTATGGACCAGCATCAGATTCTAGTTAATGAAGCAAAATACACATTTTATAATGTAACTTGCTTATGAACCCTACTATAGCAGATATATATGGTCAATGATACTAAACACAGTATACTAACCTGTTGATTATGGGCAATTTTAACTATAACCTCCAAACAGCTCGATTCTCCCACTCAGCGTAACCATCATAACTAGCTACTTAGTATCAACAAATTGCTTACGAATCTTCAGGCTAGTATTTCAATTCACTCCACACGTATTCTGTCGATTTTAAAGAAGGGATATACCGTGGCTAGCTAGTATACCCTCATCATGGCTAAATGCCGGTATTTATTGCGCGTTCTATCAATGACCACTCCCCAATATTTCCAGCAGAATCAAGACTCCAGTGCTCAAGTTCATCAACAAAAGGATATTCCCCAAATTTTCTTGGGCTCATTTTATTACGCCACGTAAATATGGCGGCTTAGAATTTTTGGATCTCAATGAACAGCAATTAACTTCGCCCTCTACAGTCGATGAATGCAACCTTTGCTCACAGCAACGACGAGTAGTAACTTCGCTTCTTATGCCATTCAAGTGCTGACAATACACCACCAAAATAATGGTCAACAAACAAATCTCATGCTACCATTCTTGGTCAAGGAACTGCGTAAGACATCTACTGTATACTGTGAAAACCATAGTAGATATGATGCGCCGCTGATTTAATGCTCTCCCAAGAAACTGCATATACTCAAATCTTTAAATAGCTGATATGTCTAAATTGAAAGATAGTGCTAGTATTTGAGGAAGTATGCGCGTATATCGATTAGAGGTGAATTTCAATTATAAGAAAAGTAAATATATAGCTCTATTACAAAGCATGTATCAATCATATCAAGGCCTACGCCAAGGGAAAGGCGTTGATTCCAATAGTCATACAGTTCGGTAGAGTGGGCTTTGTAATGGATAGCCCGAAGAAATACAAAAATGATAGCAGAATATTTGTTAGATGAAGTCATTTGAACCTTCATCAAAAAACTGTAAAGACCTTTGCATTGTACAAATTCAACTTGAATAATCCAAAGTAGTAGCTAGACTCATACAAGTAGCTTCTCGCGCAAGTTTAAATACATAATAAAAAGAAAAGAGTAAACAGCCCAGGAAACAAGACGCTATCTAACTACCAGTCTGGTGGTATTCAATCGCCGGATTTGGTAATCAGGGGTAGATCAAAAAACTCTGGTTACAATATGAATTTTGAATTTTCATTTATAATTACTGTATAAAGGTTTCTTTATTATTAAGTAAATGAATAAAGAAGACATACATTTAACTCGTCAGTATATAGATTTCTGTTTATAGTGAGAAATAGATGAGAATACAAGTGTTTTAGTTGTGATTGATTTATTGGTTTCAAAGATGGTGGATGTAAATGAGAGTAGGCTCTTCGTCAAGTGAAAAAAAGCTACCTTGATATGCCAACTACTTACATCAGCCTTTATCATCAAATAAAATGGTTAAGGAATGGTATGAACTTGAATGAACGCGACGGTTCGACTATAATAAAGATAGTAAGTCTTTTTATTCAAGAACATGATCACATATGTCACCTCACCATATTGTCGCATGTATCCGCGCAGCCAAAATATAGTTAGATTTTCAGGAACTTCATAATATAGATGCATTGAGTAGCCACTATACATAACTGAGGGTTAAAGGCAGCTGTTGGGAACATTCAACATAATATACACTTAGTATGCCAGGAAGTCACTGACCGATCTCATCATTAGGTATAAAGGCTAAAGCATTCAACATGGTATAAACAAGCTAGATATACCGGGAAGACATTTGGCTCGTTCGTAACTGACAAATTGATTCACTGCTTGTACATAACGTTGTATCATAAATGATGGAATCCACTAGAAGAGACATTCAATTTGTATTGAGTGACTCAAAATTGTTAGAAAGCAAAATCCATACTTACAGGAATTTGCGAACTGAGACAAGAGACTGATATTGGTTTAGCGTAGGTTGTATAGATAGTTCCACTACTATCACATTTCCTTTATTATTCAAGGAATAACTTTAGGCGATTAGGTCTTGATACAGAACTCTCTCATTGAGGGAATCTTGTTACATAAATCAGGACTTATTGTATTCGAGTTCAGTCCCCAAGAAAGCACGTATTATCGTTGTAGGTATTTTACGCTGCTAAATTGTAAGGTTAATAATTAGTTTAGCTCTATCTGTACAAGCGTCTTTTAGAGGGAGTTGTTTTACAATAGATGAGAAAGTACAAAAGACAAAAAAGACAATAAGTCAGTGAGCACTTGTTATACTTTATTATAAGTAAAAAATTAATCTTTTTAATTCAAGGAAATAATCAGCTCTTTATATAGTTTTCAGAAGTAGGTTTATCCGCAGAGTTTAGCCGTTCTTGATGCATGATGGTGCAGGCTCAATCCAGTAGTCAGTATGGCCACGTAAGAAGCAGTACATATTCTTGACAGCTAAGCTTCAGTATGAGCTAATTAAATTCGGCTTCCGCTAGTTCAGTTCCAGGGCGTAGTAATACTGCTGTCTAGGTCACGTCGTCATGCACCTACGCACTATATTGTATTGCGTGTATTCCAAGTGAAGTTCTATGACATTCTACCAAAATCTAGGTAAGCAATATATCTTTATTGTTATCATGGTCTGTGCATTATTTGTACGGTAATGTTATAACCGCTTATGATGATCAACTATCTTGCATAATAAACATATAATTGTTATTCATGAAAGCACATTAAGTGTCTCCTGTGATAAGAATGATATCAGAATGTATCTAACCATGCTATAACTGATCTAACATTTGCTTGTAAAGTATACTCATCTCATAACCTGAGTCATAACCTGTCAAATCGAAGTCCTTCATTATGCAATCATATTCCAATTTTGGACAATGTCAAATAGACATATGTTTCCAATCAATTTAACTTATAGTGAACTTAATTTGTATATAAGCATATATCGATTTGAACGTTCTATTAAAGTAAACTAACCGAAAGTCATTTCTATCCAACAGAGGGGATTTCTAGTGGCAAGCAAGAGAACTTTAAGTTATGTAAAATTTAACATTCAATAGCATAAAAGTTTTAAGTCATACAATTGTTTAACTACAGACGCTATGGAACGAATAAAGCCGTTCGAACCAGATACTAGGAGGCTAGCTCAGTGACTGAGCAATTGGTAAAGAATCGATTTTGTAATGTAAATGGTATAAGAAACTGAAAACTTGTTAGGTCTTGGAAACTGTGGTTCTGTTATGAAAAAAAAAAAAAAAAAAAAAAAAAAAAAACCATTTATGACCGATTGTATTGTAATGTAATAGTATGTATGTGTAGACAAAAGTGAAATAGGAAATAAACCCGTTTTATTTTATTTTAAGTTAAACACAATAATAATATAGAAATATTCATAATACACAAGATAATATATAAAGTAAGTGATACAGATATCCATATATGGTTGTAGACTCTTACATGTAAGGAATACCATTGTTATTACACATATACACCACAGTGGTTTTTTATTTATTTATTCAAGAGTCTTGTTCATACCTTTGCTTGCTCATGGTTGTACTATGACAATATCCATGTCTATCGCTTAACTATTATACTATCCAAGAATTTGAGGCGCGTCATCTTACCAAATTTTCTCGCCAGAAGTATCATTAAATCATGCTAGCGAAACTTTCCTCTCTATTGCTTTGGCTACACCGTACAACTAGTGGGTATAGCTGGCTCTAGGAATGCTTTAGATTCATTTATATGCACAATATGGCCATATTCATCATTTATTTAAGAGTGACCAGCCAAGGATCTACTATATATAAAGTGTTTTTTTTATGCAGCCTCAGACCACACATGCCTCTCACTTTGACTAGTGAAAAAACTCAAGCAAGAAGTTGTGGTCTACATTCAACTGTAGGCATCAATAACTTTAGGCTTAGTTAATAGCAAATCACGCGAGTTCTAAGCCCCACATTCAGAGGCTTTTTGTTTGTTTGTTGTTGATCAAAGATTTTAAGGAGTAAAGAAAAAATGTTTTTGTCGTTGAGTTGCTGCCTTGATTTTCTTTTTTTTTTTTTTTTTTTTTTTTTTTTTTTTTTTTTTTTTTTCTTTGTTTTATAAAGGTTTACTTTTTATCAGTAATTTGCTCATTTTTTTCACTGAAAATACATCTATAACACGCTAAAAGCACTTGAATAACTATTTCTGATAGAGAATAATTAAACGTCGCCCCAAGACTTGCCTTTTTGGGAAACCGTCGCCCTGACGTTCTCTCGTAAAAATAAAAAATTTTCAGCGGATATTTTGCACTTTCAAAAATGAGCTTTTGATGAAAATCCGTCGCCCCTAAATATTTTCAAAATGAGCGTTTTTGAATAGCATCTGAACCTAAAAAAAAAAACGGCCAAAATTTAGCTTTTGACCTGACCAAAAAATCGAAATCGTTAAAAAAACAACAGATTGTCAATTGAAATTTTTCTAAGTCATTTCAGCACATCAGATTTACTCAAATGAGAGTTTCCAAAAAGTTCGATCTCCCGTAAAGTTCATTTTTTGTCATCTGAAATCTCGCCATGTCATTTTGAATGTAAAGTTATTTGCAAAAGTTCGAATACATCGCACCTTAAGTTGCCTTTTTCGGAACATTGCTCCTAAGTGAGATTGTGTTTCGTGTCGTTTTCAGAAGAAGCTTCTGTAAATAAATGTAGTACTAATATCGTTGTTAAATACCTTTCCATGTGTAATAGATACTGTGTTTTAATTTCCATTTGGAAATGAGTTTTATTAATCTTCGCCTTTTTTACGCGCT